>JASCZW010013400.1:0-25693 GCA_034211315.2 Aedes japonicus
AGCGATAATAGATCAGAGTAATATTGTGTGTGTCTTACAAAAATGTGTATTCTCACTTGTAAATCAATTTCTCTCTAGCACCGCGAAGTTTGACCTGCTGTGGCCATTTTGACCTATGCTAGTTTTGATGGCAGCCAAAAGGTTTGTAAGAAGGTTGCTATGGTGATGACATCTTTCACTAGAACATTCTCAAATCTTTACTGGTCTTGCAAAGATTTTATTAATCTGCTTTTCTAAAACACGTCTCATAGAGTGCGGGCCACTTTGTACATATTTCGGCTTCAAAGATGACAGAGGAGGTGTTGGTGGACTAAACGGATTTTGAATGTAGTTTCATGAACAAAGCCGGGGAGTGCTATACGGCTGGGATAAAACTAAAATTGCTACTTGGGATATGATTTACCAATTCGTAACCATATTTTTATCTGCGATACTACCTGCTCGAGTTGGAGATGGATTCGACTATAGTTATTTAAATTCAAACTGAAACTGATCTAAAAACTAAAAAATTGCATTAATCTGTACTATTCAGTTCTTAAGGGGATATACAGTAAGAACGAGAAAATAAACACATTTTTGAAAAAAAATAAGGGAAGTTTTTCTCAAATTAATTGAAACTTTTTAATTATAAGTGTATCCATGTAGCATACAAAATATTTTTCAAATTTTTTTCAACAAATGGCGGCCGTTAGAGTGCGTTGAAAAAGTCGTTGTATTTTGCTTGTACCGGCTCTCCTGGTCGGTTTTGATCTGAAACCTGCTAACCCAAAAATACATTAACTAATTTTAAAGTAGTAGGTAGAAAGTAAAAAAAACATCGTTATAATTCAAATAATTATATACTTAAAAAGAAACCAATTCAGCTCAATCGAATAATAATTTTTCGAGTTATCACCTGGCATAAACTCGAAAATGCTGTTTTGTGAAAAACGCTTTGAAAATGTGGTCTTCTCGTTCAAGCGTCTCTTTAAACCTGCTGCGCGCAAAGAGGCGTTTTCAAAAAACGATGAAAAGAAACACTTGGAGTTGGAATTTCGAAAAAAAAAAAAGGTTTCAGTAGCGTATTCAACGGGAAATTTACTAACTTTTTATGCAAAAAATATGAGATTTATTGGTCATTCTAACTGTATATCACCCTATAAGCGTGGAACCACAGAAATCTACACTTTAACAATTTACAACATTTCTCGCATTTCAGGATCAACCGAATGAAGATCATATGCACTAGATACGAATAGCTTGTAGTATTTTTCATTTTACATGTAGGAATGGAAGGGACCATCAGGGCACCCGATTGAAGCACTCTGGATAGGGAGAGTGGGAATGCCAACTTCCCATTGCTAACAATTTGTGAATAGAGGGCGGGCCCTTCTCCCCGCCCATTGGGGCTTCTTCATGTTAGATGGCTTGCTCTTTCGACCAATTGTTCAATCTTGTTGTTGGAAAGGAGATTCTTTATATCCCTGTGAGAATTCGTATAAGTGATGTTGCCTATCGATCCACCAAACTCTTTTTGACCCTTCATACAATGGCATGATTAGGATTATGTGGTTATTAAGCTAGAACAAGCCTAACAGAGAGGAGAGCAGAGAGGATATTTGGCAAGTCACTTTTTGTGTTGCAATTTTCACGTGGACATCCTTTAAAAAGACCAAAAAATCTTCTATAATTATAACGATGCTGGCGAACTATAGAGAGTTGAAATAGAGTCGAATGATATCATTCATTTAAAGTTTTCAATTTTGTGATATCTACCTTGTGAATAATATCAGAACTTATTCAATCAAACTTAATCTTAAGAATGAGAACATAGAAAAAAAAGAACAATTAACAAATTTCAAAGAAAGTTATATCATGTTAAATTGTGAAGTTGTATTTTTAACAGTTGTTGATCAACTAAATACCCATTCGACCAAATGTTCATTTTATGAAATGCACCATTGCACAGTGGGAAAAAAAGTGCCCGAAACGCGAAAGAATTCTATATCTCAGCTCGGAGTGGAACGATTTCTGTAAATATTACCTTTACTTGAAGGAAAAAATTCAAGGAATCGAATGGCCGCACGAAACTACTTGGGAAGCAAATGAGCTCATTTTACCCCGGTTCACCTAATATTTCCTTGTTGTTCAGAAATTTCTTTGCTCGGTGTGACTCAAGATCAACAAAATGATGCTAGTCCTATGTAAAATTTTCAGGAAAATTGATTGAAGTAGGTTTCGTTCATTGCACGGCTCTGTGAATGAAGATGTGGATGATTTTACCCTGATTACCCTAATATTTTCATATTTTTCACAATTTTCTTTGCTTGGTGTGACTCAAGATCAACAAAATAATGGTAGTTCATTGTAATTTTTTTTTTTGGGAAATTGATTGATATTGGTTTCATTCACCGCACGGCTCTGTGAACGTAGATATGGCTGATTTTACCCTGATTCCCCTAATAGTTTTGTGTTTATCATACATTTTTTGGTCGGAGCTACTCAAGATCAATAAATTAAGGCTACTCCTGTGTAAAATTACCTGAAAAATTGATTGGAGTTGGTTTCACTAACTGCACGGCTCATTTCCTCTCATTGTGTTTCTACAGCAACAAAATAAGGCTAGTCCTATGTAAAATTTTCTCCAGAACAGAATGGGCTTGGTTTCAAAAGTTTTGTTCAGTTCATTCGGTGCATTCATCCATTGCCAACTGCAAGGAAAACTAACCTTACTTTTTGCGGTAAGAGTTGAAGAGATAACAGAGAAAGGTACTACCGGTAACTGTCAAAATGTGAGTAAAAGAGACGGGGAGAATAAGGATGAATGCAAAGAAGTTCATTGCATTCATTCGTGCCGTCAGCCGTAAGCACCTGGACAGTATATAGAAGGCAGAAGACAGCCTTTTCACAAATTCATTAAATGACGTTTGAGCGGTGCCATGTATACTAATAATAATTTTTTTCTTTATTTCGAAAATATTGGGGGAATCAGGGTAAAATGTGCAATATCTTCGTTCTAAGAGCCGTGTGGTGAACGAAACCAACACCAATCGATTTTACAGAAAATTTTACATAGGACTAGCCTTACTTTGTTGATCTTGAGTTACACCGACCAAAGGAATTTCTGAATTATAAAAAAATATTAAGAGAATTAGGGTAAAATGTGTCATATCTTCATTCAGCTCCAATGAAGTCTCCAGGAAATTTACATGGCACTAACCTTATTTTGTTGCTTTAGAAAAACACCGAACCAAAAATTTCTGAAAAAAAAACGAAAATGTCAGGGGAATCATGGTGAAATCAGCCATATCTTCATTCACAGAGCCGTGTGGTAAATGAAATTAATTTCAATAAATTTTCCAGAAAATTTTACAAAGAACTAGCATTATTTTGTTGATCTTGAGTCACACTGAGCAAAGAAAATTGTGAAAAACAAGAAAATATTAGGGCAATCAGGGTAAAATCAGCCATATCTTCATTCACAGAGCCGTGTGGTGAACGAAACCTTCATACTTCAATCAATTCTCCTGAAAATTTTACATAGGACTAGCATCATTTTGTTGATCTTGAGTCACACCGAGCAAAGAAATTTCTGAACAACAAGGAAATATTATGGGAACCAGGGTTAAATTAGCTCATTTACTTCCTAAGTAGTTTCGTGCGGCCAATGAGATCACGTCCATTCGATTCCTTGAAATTTTTCCTTCAAGTAAAGGTAATATTTACAGAAATCGTTCCATTTCGAACTGAGGTATAGAATTCTTTCACGTTTCGGGCACTTTTTTTCCACTGTGCATTGGACCATATGTCTTTCGAACAAATGTCGTTAAGCGCACACAGATTAAAAAACAGTGAATCAGTGATATCTATGTCATAGACGGAATGCTGGATTTGATAGAAAATAATGGGATATTTCATGTAAATTTACGCCAGATAACGCCTGCATCTAGCCTATTGCATGAAAGATTGCAAACATTGTGGTATGGCGCATGAAATATTGCAAACAATTTCGTTGTTTGCGCTTCCTTTGAGTTGCAATCAAACGAGAGTGAATTCAACACGTTTGTTGAAATTCATTATGTTTTTCTTGGTAATGTCAATTTACGAAATGATCGTAATCAATTGACTACGATGATCCAGCGTGGATGTATAAACCAATCAAATTCATCTGAACATCCAAAGAATTTGTCAATTATTCGACGAAATTTGGAAGGTCTTCCTACAAACCTTTCGAATATTTCTATTCCATTTCCCTGTTTAATTAGGACTATGATGATAGTAAAAGCTTTGAAGCTGATTTCATATCTCACAGATTATGTAACGAAATAAAAAAAAGCGGCAGGTTTATCAAACACATCTCACATGTGGTAAAAATTCACTAAATTTTCATATAGGTGTAACTTATTCTATTCACCTTGTTTTTGTTTCTCGCTTGCTTCCCGCTGCACACTCCAGTTAATGCGGAATTCTCCTTTGTTGATATTAAGTATTTCGTTTCCAACAACATCCTTCGCAAACACTTCACTTAATTCGCAGTTTTCTTCTCTTATTAAACACTGATTCCCTTCTCTCTTTTCGATAATTTAAATTTATAGAAACCACAACTTTACACAACGAGTACAGAACTCCAATTCACCTTTGCCTATTTCACATCTACGAACCGCTATTATTCAGCACCGATTTTCAACCCGCCCCTCTCATTCACCGTATAAAATTTGCATAGATTTCACTGTAAACTTTTCAAGCGCTTTTGAATTCCATCAAATTTTCATCGGATCACTTTCTTCGAAGGAACCCAAACTAAGGCAACAACACCAAGCCTCCACTCGCCACACGGCCGCTACTTTCGCTGAAGCGAAGCACTGTTTTCCACCCTAAACCGGCGTCTTTTCTCCACTCTATCTTCCTCTTCCCCTGCTTCTTCACCTTCTTCACTTCGTTTCAACGAACGATTTTCTCCTCACATGAATCAAAAACACAAAATTTTCACCTGGCTGAATGGCAAATTTGTATTTATCTTTTTGCACCGAACTCTTGGCTCTCCTTCTTGCTCTCTTCGGTTTCGAAATCCTGGATCAACCACGAATTACAGCATCACTTCACCGGGAGAGATGGGCCCCGTTTGATAGATTAAGAAGAGATAGATAAAATTAGCTTCGATTTCATCTTAGATTTTCCATTTCACCGAGAGGTTCACCCTAATTACCGTTGGAGCACTTATCTATCGCGATCTGGATATTTACATGTGCATAATCAATGAATCTCAGCCTCTGGCAAAGAGTCCGAATTTTTCTCCGCAGATTTTGTTCTTCTTGTTCTGGTGGGTCCTCCCTTTTTTCTTCCCCAATCTCTCTATGGATGTAGGTATGTTTTTTCTTTCCTTTTTCTTTCTGTCAGGAGAAAAACACAACGCGATCACTCGACGACGAACCGCAAGTGAACGTTACTGAAATCAAACTGAACCGAGCGTGGTGGCAAAGGTTATGGCTGCCACTCGGTGACGGTCAGGATTTGGTCCTTTTCTGCTCAGCTGATGGTCGCTCTCAACCCACTGCCTGCCGGCGAGAAGATTTCCATTTCCACGCTCAGAGAACCCGGTCTCGCCTCACGCAACGGGCGAGAGAATGAGCAAATTGCACACGCTGTCAACAACTGCTCGACAAACTGCTCGAATTATCTTCGAACGATTTCCCATCGATCGCATTTGAGGTATCTTCTTTGATTCAACCTGTTCTCGGTTGATGGTCTAACCTGGCGTTCCAACCCCCACCGCGAGGCTGACAGATTGTTAGTAAATATTTCCAAATTATGCTAACCTTAATTTAGACCACTTCACAGTTCACACAATTCGGCTCGCGGAAAACTCGTGCACTCCAAATATTTATACACCGATTGCTACTTTCGCCGCTCGGTAACCGCCGTTTCCAAGAGGGGCGCAATGTTTTGATTTCTGGATCGGCCAGCAGCGCGCGTCCGTCGTCGCCAATCCCCCAGCCCCGTGCTGGTTGAGCACTTTCACGCGTTGTTCGTTACGTTTTCGGCGTGGAAAATAGACACACTCACTACCGAAAAAAACAAAAAAATCATCTGCGGCAGGTCAGTGTTGGTTGACGGCGGAATTAGCGAGGGGGGGTGTTTGGTATGTATGCAGGTATGTGGGGTACTTTTTTCACTCGCTGGATTTGCCTAGCTGCTTCTTCAATGAGGATAAAAAATTAAACGCAACACGCGTGCTGGCGGGAAGTCAAAGCCACAACGTGATCGTTGTTTGTGGTCTTGGTGTTGGCTACGGTTTGTAGGTTACCAACGTGAGCTGAAGTTATTGGGGAATGGAAATTCTGTAGCATCGGGGGGAGCTTGTTTAAAATAGGTTTTGATTATCATCGATAATCTCTGCGTTCGGAACGATGTAAACGTTGTTCAATGAATTAAATTCCATCAACTGTTCGTTTTTGAAAAAAGGTTCATTGCAACTTACTCTTGAGAGCTCAATTAACCTTCAGATCAGCTATGAACCAGCCTTCCTAATCAATTTTATTTGTTTATTAATTTCACATTATTTTATCTGACAAGCAGTCTCAATGAAGTTTTGATGGGCAAAAGCCTGCATGTTTCGTCCGTATGCAGATACCATATCATGGAGGCCAGAAATCCCATATCTTTTCTAAATTATCACCAACAACATAGACAGAGTACATAGTTTAAATATAGTTTAAAAAATAATCGTTTGTCATTTGCGTGAGAAGAAAGTGAAGCCGTTAATTCATTCTCCCCATGAAGATGCAAGAGAATACCGGAAAATATCCCAATTTCTATTCATCGCCTTTCCGAAAGCTTACGCTTGAATGTAGCAGCAGAGATTGTAAAATCAAAAACAGTAACTCAGTAATCGGAACAGCCGTTTTTCGCGGCAAAATTGATAACTCCGAAGGGCTACATTTCCAAATCAAGGTGTCTTGTAAAAAGTTGTATCTACAAAAAGTTGTCCATCTTGTGGTGATCGTTTCGGATTTACAAACTTGCTCCAAGTTAGCTGTTGTTAACTTTTGAACAAAGCACAATAGAAGGGTAATGTAAGGAATGTAATTTCAACCAACTCAGTTGAAACACACACATTTTTCTAGATCTTCATTTGACCATGCTAGAGTTATTTTTCTACTGTTTTTGGGATCTTCAGACAAGGTACATCAATGTTATTTTTTTTTTTTTGCACTGGGGATACGTTCAACTTTAAGTATGAAACCGTGTAAAATAGACTAAATATAGTTGATAGATTCACATGCTTAAACATTTTAAATTGCTTTGATTTTTATTGTATACGTTATCTTGCCATGTTATAGTCAAAATACAGTTTTTATAGTTTTGAGTATTTACACCAAAAATTGTGAATTTTTTGAAAAACTGCACTATGATTACTTATGGCCCAAAACGTAAAATGTGATTCAAATTAGGTCGTTAAGTTGTTCCGTTCTGGAGTTATCGCCGGAAACAAACCGTGTAAGAAAAAACCGTGCAAAAAGAACCATAGTATATAGAGAACGTTATAGCGCACATTTTTGTTTAAAAAAGCTTTTCAATACAGCTTATCATGCAGATGTTACGGGTTGTCCCTTTATATCTATGTCTATCTACACATATAAAAATGAATTTCTGTCTGTCTGTCTGTCTGTCTGAACCTTGTAGACTCGGAAACTACTGAGCTGATCGGCATGAAAATTTGTATGGAGTAGTTTTGAAACACAAATTTCTGCATAACTCAAGAACCAATGAAGCAAATGGAACCAAATTTGATGGGATTTTAGCAACAATAGCTTTAAGACCCTTTCCCAAACAGAAACAGGGGAAGGGTTTGTGGATTTAATACAAATGAACACTCTCGTATAACTCGATTGTATAACTAATCAAGCAGGTGAGGTTTTCGAAGGCAAACAATGTCTCTAACTCGAATCGAGGCCTCTCCCTTCTGAAGGTTAAGGAGGGCTCCATACAATAACATTTTTTTGCATAACTCGAGAACTACACGGAGAAAAAAGTATAATTCAATCAATAATATTTCATCTCAAATCAACTATACTTTAGCATTGATTTTCGATAACTCATTTGCATGTTTGTAACAATCATACATTTCAAGTTGATTCAAGTAATGTATGTTTGAATCAACTTCAGTAAAATATGGTTAATTCAATCATACAATGGTTAAGTCGAAAAAAAATATTGTTGACAGTTGGCTTATCGTTCCACTAAATTCAACCATGAATATAGTTGAACCAACTCAATAACAATAGTTGGTTTGAATATGCCAAGGGTCAGTTCAATTTTTTTTCTGAATGAGATTTTCGGTTCTGAAATCGTTTAAAAGAGAATGCAATTAAATTTATCATTTATAATTTTGATTGTTCCAATAATAAATATGCATAACAATAATATATCGTGCAGTTTGTAGATCAGCGCCATTCGTTCTGTCAGCTAGTAATTGCGGAAGCAGGAAAGCCTCTACTTCTTCACGCTCTATGATCTTAAGAGCTATGTTTCAACTCTCCATTTGCTAAAAAATAAACAAGAGTTCTTAGTACAGTGATCGAATTATTACAAAAAATACTGGAGTGATTTCAGCAATTCAATTAATTTGTTAATATGCATCACAACCTCTGAACTTGAAGGCGAATTGAAAACTACCAGGTTGTTGTTTTAATTTGATTTTATAGTTGATTCAAGCATATACACTGGTTGGAATTATAACATTTTTGTTTTGATTTAACCCTATGAAAGATGGTTAAAAATGATGGCTCTATTAATTTTTAAGTATGGTTGATTCAATTCAAAAATTGTTTTGAGGTAAATCACTATTTCTGTGGTCTGAAACAAAAGTGTGTCTGTTATGGGGATCAACTATCGAATAATTAATTTCAATCCCTCGTCATTTCTTTCCGTGCAAAATCGCAAATGGAACCAGCAAATGAAAACAAGAAATGTTTCAATGGTGGTTTGGAACCCTTTCGTCCTCTGAAAGTAAGGGGGGGGGCACCCTTGCAAATAAAATACAAATTTATGTTTAATTCTATACATAATTAGATAAATGGTACCAAAATTGGAAGAAGGAGGTTTTTTAAGGCAAAAATTGTTTCTATGGTGCTTTGAGACCCCTTCTCTCTCTGGAAGAGGGGGCTTCCATAAAAATGGAAGACAGATTTCTGCATAATTCGAGAATACAACAAGCAAATCGAACAAAATCAAGTAAATGGAATCAAATTTGGCAATGTGGAGGAGAAAAATGTTTTCATGTCCCTGGAAGGGAGTGCTCTCATACGAATGAAACACAAATGGGACTTAATTTGGCAAGTGGAGGTTTTTGAAGGCAATAAATGTTTCTATGGTGAGTTGACACCTCTCCGCCCTCGTGCGGAGGGATTCCCATACAAATGCAACACAATTTTGTTGCGTAACTCGAGAACTAATCGGGAGAGGGGTAGAACACAAATTTCTGCATAACTCAAGAACTATTCAAGAAAATGAAACCACATCTCTCTGTCTGTCTGACCCTTATAGACTCGGAAACTACATAACCAATCAGCGTGAAAATTTTAATTCAGTGATTTTTGGGGCTGATGAAGGTTCTCATGATTGTTTAAGACCTCTCATACAAAATGAGACACAAATTTCTGCATAACTCGAGAACTGATTGAAGCAAATGGAATCAAGCTTGGCATGTGGGGGGTTTTAAAGACAATGATTGTATGGTGATTTGAGACCCTTGAGGGGCTTTCATACAAATGAAACACAAATTTCAACCAAACATGACAACTATCAAGGCAACAAAAACACAAAATGTGTATTTCTCGGGTAAGAAGCATGTTTATATATAGCAATATACAATATAGCAAATGGAACCACATTTGACATGTGGGGAAATTGCAGGAAAGAAATGTTTCCCCGATGGTTCGAGACCCCTCCTCTTATAGGTGGGGGGAGAGGGGTCTCATACAAATACATACATGATAATTATTCCTACTGTTATGGAAGTTTGTGTAGAGGGATTTTCAGGCCAGGGGGAGGTTCTTATGATAGTTAGATATCCATCTCTTCAAAAGGGGGGGTCTTCCCATACAAATGAAACACAAATCTCTGCATAACTCGAGAACTAATCAAGACAATGGAATCAAATTTGGCATGTGAGGGTTTTTGGAGACAAGAAATGTTTCTATGGTAGTTTGAGACCCTTTCCCTATTAGGAAAGGATGGTTGTTTTACGAATAAAACAGATTTTTTTTTTGCATAACTCGAGAACTAATAACTCATTACTAATCAAGCAAATGAAACCAAATTTGGCATGTAGACGTTTATGAACGCGAGAGATGTGTCTACGTTGATTTTAGACCCCTCCCTCTCTCTGTAAGGGGAGGCTCTTATATGAATTAAACACAAATTCAAACCATACATAAGAATTATCCCTACTGTTGTGTAAATAGGTATGCAGGGATTTATGAGGCCGGAGAAGTATCCTCTGATGGTAAGAGAATCCTTTCCCATCTGGAAGAGTGGGGGCCCCCATACAAATGAAACCGAAATTTCAGCTTAACTCAAGAACTAGTCAAACAAATGGAATCAAATTTGGCATGTGGAGGTTTTTAAGGTAAACTTTGTTTTCTATGGTGGTTCGGTTCTCATTTAAATGCCGGCTTTCATTTAAAATTCAACACAAATTCAACCAAACATTATCCAAGCAACTAAAACGCAAAATATGTATTTCTCGGGTAAGCAGTATGTTCTGATAGAAGTTTGAACCCTTTCTAAGTAAAGAATGGAGTATGCTTGAGTAACTCTCAGTGCTACATTATGCACAAGAAATTAATCTATGGTTATACAAAATTACGTTCAAACTAACAGAATGCGGTGCAGTAGGAAGATTAATGTTTCGTCTATAAAATGCTTCAACACAGAATGAAAAACCACGGTAAAAACTAACGATCCGAAGGTTATATTAAAAACACACATCTTTTTATTTTTTGCTGAAGTTATACACATTAACAAACGAAAATATTTTTAAAAAACTCATTCTGAAAAAAATTAAACGTGGTAGTTCTGTAAGTTTTTTTTTTTTTGGTATTCCAGTGGTAGCAAGTTCTTACTTTTAATCTGCACTGGACCCTTTTATTGGTCAAATTCGCTTCTATGGGCCTCTATTTTAAATCAACACACGGACGTTCCTAGGCTATGGTGCCCGTGTGGTCACTGTTTTTATCGTGATGATTCAAATAGTTTTAATAAAATTGATTCGCTTTCATGTATTGTGTTTGTTCTTGTTCATGTGGAGTTTTCGTCAGTGTACTGTATATTTCTGTGTCTTGTCTGATTCACAACATTGTGTATGTGATGATGGTCTGGTATTGTGTTTTTTATTTATAACCAAGTCTCATGTATTCGACATCCCCTTGCAACCCTATAAATTTATGTGAGGAGCTTACCTGAATGATGTGCAGCCATATACTTACTACCTAAATCTTGTGCGACGCTGGCTGAACAGTTGCTTGAATTCCACAATCTTGATCATGTTCGATGTGTTTGAATCTTATCTCAGTGATTAATGAGTGAAACCGCATGTTCCAACCACTCGATGCTTGCTTCAAGCCATAAATTGCTTTATTCAGTTTGCATCCTTGATCACCCACCTCGAAGCCAACAGGTTGCTGGCTGTAAACCTCCTTCTCTAGGTTTCCATTCAGGAAGGCACACTTCGCATCTATTTGATGTATGTACATGAAAATTCCGCTCATGATCCTCCCTTAGCTCAGTCGATAAAGGCGCAGCTACAAAGCAATACCATGCTAGAGGTGACTGGGTTCAATTCCCGGTCTGGTCTAGGAATTTTTCGTGGAAAATTTTTCGACTCCCTGGGCATATGGTATGATTGTACTTGTCACACAATAATACTAATGCAAAAATGGTACTTAGCATCAAAAGCTTTCAAATAACAACTGCTGAAGTGCATTTATAACTTTAATTTGAGAGCAAACAACAAACGAACTGTGAAAGCAATATGCTTAAAATGCAAAAAAAAAGAGAAGCAAATTCCACTCATTGACCACTGCCAGCTAAATCCTCGGTGTAGTCATCTTTACTACGGGTGAATATAACGTACAACACGCCAGTCTGTTTTCCGGTAGCCACGACGTCCTTGTCCTCGTCTTCAACTGCTACCTTTCCTTTGTGGCAGATGACCTTCTTGCCAGAATTTTCCATCTCCGAAGAAACATTAAATACAACGCCAGTTTCCGAACAAATAGGCCATCTTCATTACGTATCTACATTTTAATTCGTTAGCGAACACATTGATCCTGCCCTTGTACTTCGCGATTAAATTCAAGCCCTTCATTGCGGTTGCTATGACGACAGGTTCCTTTAGCACCTCCAAACCATCTAATAGCTTCTTTTGATTGAACATATCAAGCAAAACAATGCATTAGGTCCTAAGTAACAATGAGAGACTCTCTTTGTCGACTTTCTCTTTGGGCTCCTAAGGCTATGTAAAAACATGTTCAACTATTTTCAACATACAGTACGGTAGTATAAAGTGTGATTAGGGATTCAATACGTTGAAAACATCACCAAATCGTTTAATAGACAAGTTATTAACCAAAGAGAAAGTCGACGAAGAGAATCACTCATTGTTACTTAGGACCTAATGCATTGTTTTGCTTGATATGATGATGATGATGATGAGATACTACCATCTATTGTAGCAAGGTAACTTTCCATAGCAGTGGAATCATCTGAAAAACGATTTGATCAGGATTCTACTGTTGTTTGTGATCTTCAAGCTCCTGTATGAAGAGCCAAAAACTTTTGGGTGGGCCCGTAAGCAGAGACACTTACGCGAAACCCGCGAATATAGGGAAGAGAATCTCCTTCCAAAAGCAAGTTCACACACACAGCATTAGAGTCGAGCCCTCGATTGACAGAATAAACCCAATAGATGTGGTCGAAGAGCCCGCCCTCGTTCCACGAAATGTTAACAATAGGAAAGAGGCGGTCCCATGCTCCCTATCTAAATCGTTTCACTTGGGTGCCTTGATGGTCCCTCCCTTTTCCCGTTATATATTATGTCGATATGATGATATTCAGTATATTTTGTAATGGTCATTTGATTGCTTACCTTGTGTTAAAAAATTTGTCTGAAAGTAAAATTGGTTAGGGTTTATACCGTTCTTTATTGCTCTGTGTTGTCTCGATGTTACTGCATTTGAAGAGTTGACTTTAGGATGACAATATGATATTGCGCGTGGTCATAGGATAGGGAAGAGAAGAGAAAGGAAAAGGCATTAGTGATTGGTAACACGCTATGCGCATGTGATATTTTCATGGTGATATTCTCACAACGGCCGTTCAGAATGGTTCGACGGATGCATATGAGAGATCATTCCAGTTGAGTTTTCGCTCGTTTACTCAATTCCATCATGTTTGGTTATAGAATACAAGAAACGTTTTACAACGTGCTTCATTTGTGAACAGGGCAATGATCCCCCATCGCATCTTCAAGTGATCATTACAAGCTGTCCATTTGGTTCAGGCACTTTTGAACGTTGATGGGGCAGCCGATTCACACATGAAATCTGCCGCGACCGGCTCGAAAGAACGCGCCCATACCCCTTTCTGAACCGAGGGGCAGGGAGCTTCTTTTGATTGAACATATGATCCGGCATAAAACCCGCAACAAACACGACCGCCTTCCCAACAGCTCCTGATCTTAAGTTCTTCTTATATTCCGCCCTTTCAGCGTCCTGGCGAGATCCAAATTCCTACCAGTCTGTTCGTTTGTCAATCTTGCCAAAACCAAGGCATTTATATTTAAATTCTCCAGATTTTCCAGCAAACGCGACTTCATTCGATTCATAGCTTGGTGATGCTTATCGTCCTCTTCGACTCGATCTCCAGATACTTCCCTTTGATGAACTCCAATGTCAGCTTCTCGGATAATGCTTCCAATGCCGTGCTACAGAGTCATACGAAACCGGCATGGTCAGCATGAGATGGCACACGACATCCTTTTGTTCCATTTTCGCTCCAGTTGACTTCAATTCTCGAACCAGCTGGACAAATCGTAGGAAATGCGCTTCAAGATTCATTCGATCGTCATGTTTCATTTCTAGCAGCTTTCGTTTGAGTATAAATCAACTCCTTTTTCGCTCAAAAACTTCGTGCAGCACATCTCAAATTTCCTTCGAATTCTTCTTGTCCTTGATATGTTCAACTTAACTATCAGCAACAGAACCAATGAGAACCGAACGACAATTGTTATCTTCCTTTTTGAGTTTTGCCTTCCTTTGCTCTTTTTCATTTCCCTCTTCTTTCCCCACCTTCCCCTCCAGGATTTTATCTTAATTTGTTAAAAGTGTATTATACAGTTATCTAGATGAAAACGTCCCTAATTAATTTATATCATAATCAGTTAGTCGTAGTAAGATTTGTTATGATTTTGTTATTTTGATGTTTTATCCTTCTAGTCAAAAATAGTTGATTAAAATATTGATCCATCTTTCTGTAAAATTCTTAATCAGGTTTCGTACGAATCCTCAAATACGCCCGCCGTGACGATTCTCCATCTTCTCTTGAAATCATCGGTACCATTTGCTTCCTTCTTAGTTTCGAAGAGTTTCCGCTTAACTAGAGCCAAGTACTTCTCTATTGGGCGACGTACTGGACAGTTTGGTGGATTGGCTGTTTTTGGCACGTGTTTGACATCTTGTTCCTTATACCATTCCAGGACGGATTTCGCATAGTGACAAGAGGCCAAATCATGCCAAAACAGAGTCGTGGCTTCTGATAACTGTAGCAACCGCTTTTGCAGTCATTATTTCTCGTACACATCCTTATTGATAGTGGCGATAGAGACGAAACTTTTAGATTTTCTACCACAACTACATATGGCCTGCCGAATCAAATGTTTCTTCAGGAATTTGAACACCTTCATTGTCCGGAAATGTTCAGCAACGGCGTTCCTTTGCATTGTCGTATGAAAACCAGACCCGGAAGCTGTTTGTAGTCTTCGAGTGCGTATGTTTTGTCGTCTATCATGATACAAGAAAATGTTTGCAAAAAAATAGTGTAAAGCTCCTTAGCACGACCATTTGCTTGTCATTATGGTTGGGCACCTTTTTCACTTTGTACGCCTTCAGTCCTCGGCTTCACTTTGTGTACGTATGATTTTGTCTTCCAAACTTTGCGAGCCTCATTTTGCACAGAAAGATTAGGATTTTTCCCAATAATGGCTACCACCTTCTCGTCCATTTGTCGGAAGCATACTTTTCGATTTGTTCCACTTCCAGCCTTCCGACCCACAGTCAAGCGCTGGTCAAATGATTTGCAAACACATAACATGGTAATTTCGGTAGTTTTGGTTTCTTGGCAAGATGCCTTTCCACACTTCCAGTTCCTTCGACGCCATTCTACTGAATGTAACAAGAATGTAAACATGTTGTACCACGAAACAAAGTGGAGAATTTCAGCTGTCATATAAGTGAAACATTTCAGCGATCCGTGAAATAATTCAAAATCTACACTGAAAGAAAGATGTCCGAAATCTAAAGTGGACAGGCTTTAAATGAAACAGGTGTGAAAAAACGATGTCAATCACGGTATGATCCGTAAGTCTGTGCTTAACATTTGCTATCAGTGCTTCACAGAGTATGCTTAGGACATTGGCCTTCCGGAAGCTAGATGAATCAACCGACAAGCCAGGGATCATCTGAACAAAAAAAAATCAACTTGGCAGTGGCAACGCCTAATCAGCTCAATTTTTAAACACCAATGTTGTATCAAATCAAAAACAAAAACGACAACAGTAGACAATTTGAAAACAACACCAACAATCGAATTCGCATAAATATTTGATCAATTGACTTGAGAAGAGTTGTATGACGAATAACCATGAAAGTTAAAATCGACAACCAATTGTCAACCGTTCAAACTTCCCATCCAACCAGTCGGACAAATCGGACCACGGCGGAACCTGAGATCGAACGGACAATCGAACCAGTGCCTTGCTCCTGACCAAGAAGAATACGGGCAAGCAATGTGCTGTGAGCATAAATCAATCAGAAAATAAATATTTCAGACCGTAGAGCGCCGAGAGGAGAACTGGCACACCCCGGCGGAGCCTTTCGGTGATGGTGATTGAGTGTGACGTGTAGGAAAAGGAAAGCATTCCCGTTCGTTAAGGGTGCATCAATTCTGGGAACCACTGCTGACCTACTTCACCAGCCCCGAACAACTGACCGACGTGGCTCAGGTGGATTTTGAAGGGATTTGAGTGCAACTGGAGCAATATCGGTGGAATTCCTGCTGGTGCCATTTTTTTCCCCCGTTCGCGATGGACTCAGCGTCCCGAAACTAATTTACTTGTAAGCTTGCTTAAAAGTTCAAATATAATTCAACGAGCAATTTTTCAGAGTACGACTTTTGTGGATTTCAAGTTAATAAATAACCGACAGGAGCAAGAAAAGGGCCGGAGACGAAGAAACAACACACAAGTGTTCATGCAGTCGGGCCTGGTCTGGTTGATTTCAAACGGTTTTTAGGGCGTACGGCAGAGGGTTGGTCTCCATTTGATGGAGCCGTAATTTATTGGCCCCATCAAGTAACTTTTCGGTACAATGTCGTCCCGCAGTAGAGGAACCCAGCTTATAGGACGGTAGGAAGGTATAACTTACAAACCGAGGCGAAGCCTAAGAGAATTTGCACCCGTGTTACCGGAGGCACTTATTGCAGGAGGGTCCGTATGCTATCGTCATTGTCGTCGTCGTCGTCGTCGTTGTCGTTTGATGCGATCGTTCAAGGGGGGAAATAAATCACTGTATTTGCACTTTCTGGGGCTCTGTGCCATTGAGAGTTGAACTGGGAACTGACCTTTTCCGGTTGGGTTCCTACAAAGAGGCACAGTTATCAAGATGGGGTGGGGAAAACTGTATGGATATTCGATTGCGATGTAATTGAAGCAGGTCTATTGTGGCAAGTTTTAACTAGGATTTGTACGACATATGGAAATGTGTAACAATGTGAGTTTTGAATGAGCGTTTTGACTTGAAAGTAATCCGTATCCTTCAATTTACCACTCGAGAGATGCCTATTGATTATTGAAGAGTGGTTGCTTTAACAGATTGACATCAACATAAAATCAAAACATTTACACTTAATTGTAATTTCAAGAAAAATCTGGAAAATGAATGAAGTCTCAGAATTTATGTGATATTCTGAATTGTTGAATTTGCGTTGCTCTATATTTTGATAAATTAGTTATGTCATTACAAAATCGCTCAACGGGAAGCAACCAAATTGAACCGGGAGTCAAGTCCCATTCTATTATTCAGAGTGTCAATCAGAACCAGTCCGTCTCGAAATGAGAGGATATTAATAATTTGATATCCGAAAGGATGAGAAAATCTTATTTCCATTTCCCGAAAATCCATTAATACACAAGTAAGTAGATGGACGGGTCCCCCCAAAACTCACGGTGGGGTTGCAACATTTAACAACAACCTAAATTTTACTTCTCAGGTGTGAAAGATTCAGCAGCAGATTTGATTTCACTTTTACGAATTCTGTCCGGCGAAATAGCTGTGTCCCGATGGTAGGATGGGCAGGAGAAGTTTCCTTATCCGAACTGGTTCTATTGCATACCGAAACTGCGACGTGTGCAGGTTTATTGGATTCCAGCTGTGTTGTGTACAACTCGACAAGGCGAGGCTCTTATTACGTTGCATATCCAAGCACAACAGACCGAAGACTTTGTTTCCCTACGTAGGGGTGTGGTAATACGCACATCCTGTTGAAATTATCTTTAAAAAGAGTAGAACGAATTTTTATCAACTTCGTTTGCGCTCCTTCTCGTTCCGTGGCTCACATTGATGGGAAAATAAACAATTTTTGATACTTCGCTTGAGGATTTATTAGTACCAATTAAAACTAACAGTTAAGATGCTGTTGACGCCATTCGCAAAGTCTCAAAATGTATGACATTAATGGTAAAACTTTTTTTTGCTAACTATTCTTGAGAGTCAATTTAAACCGATTTTGGGGTGACTCCCTAAGTATAATAGTGGTTTTCTTCGTTGGAGAAATAAAAAAAAATAACGCTTGAGAATCGATTTGAACCAATTTAAACCAACAATAAGAATGCTATTGGTGCCTCTCACAAAAGTCAATAGATCCTCTAAAAGCTCACACCTCCAGGATGCATTAAGAAGTTAAATAGTTTTTGAGCTACGCTCAATAGTTTATTCAATATTGAATATAAACGAACAGTAAAGATGCTGTTATGGAAGTCTTATGCGGATTTTGAGTCGCTAAAGATGCTACCAGATGTTATCTGCACACTTGGAAATTATGAATATTACACTGCAACGAAATTTAACTTTAACATACATTAAAAAACGTAAACAAAGATTTCATGTAAAATTCTGTCTCCCGGAACTGAAAAATATGCAACTTGACAAAACGGGTGGGTGCTTGTATTAATTTTCTTGTCTTTTTTAATTAATTTGCACGTGCTAATGGACACTTGCATGTGTCGGTCTCAGAGCACCGAAATTTAAATGACATTTTGGTAGTAATAATATTAAACATTTATCGGAGGGTGTGATTGAAAGAGAGAGCGGGTATAGACACGAGTGATACGATCGTCAGGAAGTCTGTCAAACGTTTTGGCTTCACCGTAGCATGCAAGTTTGAGATGAGGGCGGAAACGTACATCAAACTTAAGGCTGAAGCTAGTAGGGTCGAACCTGTCATTAAGGTGTAAAGAAATACATGAGGGAAAGAGGCTCACGAGATTACCATGTAAGCCCCCGATCACGAGTTCAGATTGACGGTGATGAACTCGAGGCGGTATAAGAAATCGTGTATCGGGACTTATTGATGACCGCCAATAACGACATCAATTGAGGTATACAAAGACATATAATGGCAATCGAGCCTACTTTGGACTCCGAAGAACGTTAATATCGAACAAAATTTGCCGAAGCACGAAGTTGACCACCTACAAGACATTAATTATACCGGTAGTCCATTACGGCCACAAAACCAGGACATTGATCGTGGTGAACCAAAGTGCCGTTGATGTCTTTGGACGGAAGGTGTTGCGAAGCTTCCATCGTTCACACCGCTAAAATCGGTTTATTACGGTGGGCTGAGCATGTCATAAGAAAGTCGGACGACAGCCCAGTTAAAAATATTCTCGATAACGATACAACGGGCACAAAGAACAGAGGCGCACAACGAGCAAGGTAGATCGATCGAGTAGAGGGCGAGCTGCGGACCTGTCGCAAACTATGAGGTTTCTCGAAGTGCAGCTATGAACCGAATAGAGTGGTATACTTCTCTGTTAGTGATGCTGCAATTCCTCTGTAGTTCGCATTTTCTATATTACAGAAAAATAACTTAGTGATTCCACACAAAAAGGCTTTGTCTTGTTGACTGGCTTTCCATTTTGCTTTACCATTGCGTATAAGCTTGTATATTCTTCAATTATTTCTACGGATAAACGTTTTGCAGCCACTTTTTGCAAACGTCAGGAGAGGGTTTATCTTAATGGATGTTTTCTCCTCTAATGTTCCGCGAGATATGTATGCTCTTGTAAAGGGTGTATTCGATAAAAATGGCACACAGAAAATCTTCTGTAACTTTTGAATCGTATGAGTAAAAAACCTAGAAATTTGAGTAGATCTTATCCATAGTGTATTTTTTACATCTGCCAAGTTTCATAGTTATACATTCAGTAGTTCCAGTCATGAAACAAGAAATTGTCCGTGAGAAAATTTTGTGCACTCACAATCAAAATCCAGGGGCGTCCCACCGGTGGATTGCTAAAAGGCTTGGAATTGCAAATACAACTGTGTCTCGTGTAATAAGATCCTTCAAGGAGCGTCTGAGTGTCCAAAGGAAGGAAGGGAGTGGTCGTAAAAGTGGTCCAATGGACAGTAAAATGGCCAGGAAAGTCGTACAACAATTCAAGAACCGTCCAAAAGTCTAAGGTGTCAGTCTGTTTTGTGCAGAAAACCATGAAGCGTGCTGGGTTACATGTTTACAAAGTGCAAAAAGCCCCAAACCGGAATGAAAAACAAAACATCACTGCGAAAACCCACGCCCGGAAACTTTACGCGAAGCTGCCCACCAAATCCGGTTGCATCGTGATGGAAGACGAAACATACGTCAAGGCCGACTTCCGTCAACTTCCTGGGCAAGAATATTTCGTTGCCAAGTCGAAGTTCGATGTTCCGGAGGATGTTCGAAAGAAGAAACTATCGAAATTTGCAAAGAAGTTTCTAATCTGGCAGGCGATTTGCGGATGTGGTGAAATAAGTTCTCCCTTCATCACTTCCGGAAGAGTGCCTTAAGAAGCGTCTCTTGCCATTCATTAAGAAGCACAAAGGATCAACTCTGTTTTGGCCTGATCTAGCATC
The DNA here is from genome assembly GCA_034211315.2 of Aedes japonicus. Lineage (NCBI taxonomy): Eukaryota > Metazoa > Arthropoda > Insecta > Diptera > Culicidae > Aedes > Aedes japonicus. The sequence continues at coordinate 20,430 of JASCZW010013400.1, forward strand.
CTGCCACTACGCTCGAAACGTATTGGAGTGGTACCGAGCCAACGGATTCTATTTTGTGCCAAAAGATATGAACCCACCAAATTCACCGGAACTTCGTCCAATTGAAAAGTTCTGGGCAATTATGAAAACGGAACTTCTCAAACATCCCAAAACTATAAAAACAGAGCTAGAATTGAAGAAAATTTGGGTAAAAACAACAAAAACACTGGGAAAATCGGTTGTACAAAATTTGATGGGTGGAGTGAAAATAAAGGTGCGGGCATTCGGGATGGGAGACGAAATTGAATAAAACAAATGTAGTAAATCAAAACTCATTAGTAGTTCTTCATTCCCTGAAAATTTCAAGAAAATCCGATAATCAGTTTAATTTTGATGATTATATATGTGTGTGCCATTTTTATCGAATACACCCTTTAGACAGTTTTCTTTTTGATTACCTTTTTGTTCCACATTTACACAAAAACACACAGCCAGAGAGAGAAAGAGGTAGAAAAAGAAAGAGATAGAGAGAGAGAAAGAGATAGAGAGAGAAATCAGTGACTAAAGCTAAGCAACAAAAAACATAAAAAAGAGTTTCATGAACTCTAGATTGCCTCATTCAGTCAGTCAGCCAGTCGGCAGTAGTCTGCTAGCATTGCTCAATTTACAAGTGAAGTTCTTTTCAGCCTGTACGATATCTTGATGAAACCGTGACATATTACAGCCCAGTACACCATACACAGAAAAAAAAACCTAAATTACATTGTGATGTAAATATTGATGCTTGTTAAGTTTTATTTCAATTCACATGGTACTGCAATTTACAAGAAATATTTTTATGGCTTTTTATACAACATTTAGACAGTGTTTGTAGTATCTCAGAGATGTACACGTTTCATAATGTAAACTTCAATTATGTGCATGACAATGAACAGATATGTACACTACTTTTTGAGCTGTGTACAAATCAACCAACCCTTAAATGATGTTACCATAATCCGGCGATTTTCCATTTTTCAGGAAATAAGCACAAACGTTTGGGAACGTTTGTAGTTTACTGAAAACTGTCGTCTTTGAAGAGTTTTCTAATTTAAGGGCCAACAAATGCTTCTTCTTTCACAAGAGGCAGATTTGACACATTTTTCACAGAAATTTTATGCGCCTGTTAAAATTGTTTTTTTTTCTGTGTACGGAATAGAAATAAGATTGAAGAACACCGAAAGATTTCGAGATTTTGGGCATTCCATAAAATTCAAGCCAACATTCAAAGGACGGAACCGATATTCAAGCTTACAAAGTAGGAAATGTCTGTCTGTCTGAAACTTATAAAATCGAAAACTACTAAACCGATCGGCGTGCAATTTTGTATAGAGGGGTTTTTAGGGCCGGAGAATATTTTTATGATAGTTAAAGACCCTTTTCATTCAGAAACACAAATTTCTTTATAACTCTAGAACTAATCCGGCAAGTAGAACCAAAATTTAGCAAGTAGAAGTTTTTGATAGCAAGAAATGTTTCTATGGTGGTTTGAGACCCCTCGACATTCTGAAAGTGGGGGGGCTGCCGTACAAATTGAACACAAATTTCTGCATAACTCGAGAACAAATCAAGCAAATGGAGCCAAATGTGGTGATTTTTGAAGGAGAAAAATGTATCTATGTATCTATGGTTTGAGACTCTTCCGCTCTCTAAAAAGAACGGGGTGAAACACAAATTTCTGAATAACTCGAAAACGAACTAAGCAAATAATACCAAAAAAAATAGCATGTGAAGGTTTTTGAAGACAGGAAACTTTTTATAGTAGTTTGAGACCCCTCCACCCTCTGGAGGAGGGAAATGTTTCTATGTTAGAATAGGACCCCTCCACCCTCTGTTCTGAAAAGGGGGGCTGCCACACAAATGAAAATTTTGTTTTTTGCATAACTCGAGAACAAATCAAGCAAATGAAACCTAATTTGGCACGTGGAGGCGCGTTTGAAGGCGAGAAATGTTTCTATGGTAGTTTGAGAACCCTCCGCCCTCCGTAAGAAGAGAACACAAATTTAAACCAAATATGAGAACTATCCCTACTGTTACGAAGATTTGTGTGCAGGGCTTTTTGGGGTCGAAGAAGATTCTTATGATAGTTCGAGACTCCTCCCCTGTCTGAAGGGAAGCTCCCTTACAAATGAAACATAAATTTTTGTATAACTCGAGAGCTAATCAAGCAAATGGAACCAAATTTGGCATCTAGGGGTTTTTGGAGGCAGAATTTTTTATGATGGTTTGAAACCCCTCCCCTCTTTGGAGGGGGAGAGTGCTCTTATACAAATGCAACAGAAAATTCAACCAAACATGAGAATTATCCAGGCAACTAAAACACAAAATGTGTGTTTCTCGGGATAGTAACATGTTCTGATAAAAGTTTGGACCCCTTCTTAGTCAAGAATGGGGGACGCTTGAGTTACTCTCAGTGCTACATTATGAACAAAATGTCACAGGATACGGCGTAGTTTGCAGATAAATATTTTGTCTATGAAACTAACGATCTGAGAATTAAATTAAAAACACACACGTACGTTTTCTTTGGCAGAAATTACACAAATTAGCAAACAAAAATATTTTAGCAAAACTAATTTCTTAAAACAAGCCATAAAAGTGCCAGTTTTCTTAAATGATACTTTATTGAGTTACAAGCATATCAAGGCTCGCACCGGGTTCATCTTATCATGAATAAAAACCCGTGTTTCTTATCAATCTTACATTGCACTATGGTCCAGATCATGGATTTACGAGGAAACATGCTCCCAGCGCCTAAACTTGAAACTCTTCAGCAAAGTGATGTTGTACAACATGGTTTGTATCATCAAGGCCCTATTTTTGATGTTAATTAAAATTAGGGTGGTCCCCATTTCCATGAAAATACAAAACTAACTTTTTTATTTGCAGAAATAGACGTTTACATCTTTTAAAAAGTTGTAGCGCAGAAAATTTCATGGAATTTTTATTAAAAAATTTTTTTGTAGCTTAGAAATTGACCGATTTAGAGCAATTTTCTCTCATCAACATAGGGTGTACCATAAAAATTGATTTTTTTGCCCTTACTTTTTATTTCAACTCCCACCGTTAAGTTGTGTTCAGACGAGTTTTAGAACTTCAAAGACGCGTACTTTGGTATACAAATTTTGCCGCTAGCTTTAATAGATCAATAGTAATTGAAGTTTTTCTTTAAAAAAACGCACTTTTTAATGTTCATTTTTATGATTTGGGCATACACAAAAAAAAATTAAAGACGTCATTTGAAAGGAAAATTTATATAATTCAACATATGTGAAAACTAGAAATATGTTTTTCTGTATCTTGAGAAAATTACATTTGAATCTAGGATGGTTTAAGAAGAAAACTTCAATAACTATTGATTGGTTGAAGCTAGCAGCAAATTTAATACATCAAAATACGCGCCTTTGAAAGTTCTACAACTCGTTTGAAAAAATTTAACGATGAAAATTGAAATAAAAAAGTTAGTACAGATAAACATTTTTATATGGTGCACCCTATGTTGACGAGGGAAAAGTTGCTCTAAATCGGTCAATAACCTTTAAAAAAATGGTGATCAAACTTGAAATTAAAACGTATTCAATCCTGAAAAGCAATCCGAGGTTGGTAATATGCCAGCCAGAACTACGAGACCCATCACATGAATCGAGTGCATGCCCGATGAATACACCGATATTCAGTATCGTTCCTGTTTGATAATGTATCACCCAGCCGCTGACTTAAAATAGAAACTACATGTTCTAAAACTGTCCTGTACTACATTAGAAGATCTTGCGACTGTGCTCCCGACCAGGTTCCGGTAATTTTTCAGAGAATGTGTGGCCAACCTAAAACGCAAAATCTATTCCAACAATATTGTGGAAAATAAATCAGAAAAGAACAGCTGGTCAAAGAATCGAAGAAGTAGCTGAAGAACATCCAAAAATCGTTCTTTTCTACGTTCAACATTCTACCTAACTGTCGCAGGGCTCCTCGTAAGATTAAGGAAGCAATTTTATAAAATTATAAGTAAATCAGAATATTCAAATCATTTTTTTATTTTTCGTTACGTTAAATCTAGCTTGTTTCGAAAAATTTCTATTGGGGGGAGAGGGATGAGATAGCTCATCGAATCTTCCAGTCCAACCTCTAAGCATCTTGCTATGAGATACTAGCTGGTTACACACCGATTGCCTGTCGATCTACCGTATTTGGTAGACGTCTGCATTGAGTCTCTTCTGTCCATAGTAGCCAAGGCAAGCAGTTCGGTTCAAAGTGTTCCTCCATAGGAAAAAAGTGTTCCTAAATTAGTGCTATTTGAAAGGTGAAATTTTCCTGTAATTTGTCCGATTTCGTTCCGTTTTTCGCTAAAACACAAACAAAACACTAAAATGGCCGAGAAAACCAAAGCGTCCTCTGTCCGCGCTGAACACTGTCCACGAAGACCATCAAGAAGGAGTCCCCGGAATCAAGGTCACAGAAATCGCCAAGTGAATCGAACGGAGGGAACAAGTCGGACGAATGGGAAAACAAAGCCGCCAAGATGAAGGACGAGTACAACAAGGCCGTCCAGGAGTTCGAACGGAACGGCGGTGACGGCGGCAAGAAGAAGAGCAAGGGTGCCAAGAAGGTCGTGAAGAAGAGCAAAAAGAAGGACTCCGACGATGATGTCCGGAGAAGAGAGCGACTGAACTACTAATTAGACAAAAACACACACACCCCACACACAATAAACACAAAAAATAACAAAAAAAGAGTTAAAAAAATATTATTTTTAATTAATTGTATAAATGTTCGGGGCCTTACTTCTCAAAAGTAGCAACCGGTCAGTGACAACAGATAGCAAACAAAAAAAGTCCAAAATTCAACAAACAAAAACAACAAAAAAAACATCTTATAGAGAGGCAAGCAGAGAAGACAAAAAAACATTTGGACGCAGTTCAGGCTCTGTTCGAAAAAGTAAGCAAAACTTTAGAAAATGTATTCACAGAGCTCTAGTGCGTGTGACAGATGCGCCGTGTAAAGTAAAAGTTTGATTATTTTTTCGTCTGACTGCTCCTACACAACAAATTACATAATTGAACAACCTAAGAGCAAAATTCGGACAGGCATCAATCTTCCGGGACGTATTTTCTATATACGTGTTTTCTTTTTCATTTCTACAACTTCACAAACATACGTGCATCCCCTTTATTTTATTTTTAAGGAAGGCCATGTAATATTAAATTCAAAGAGTAAGAAAATTTTAAAAGCCCGAAAAAAACAAGAAA
>JASCZW010013401.1:0-25691 GCA_034211315.2 Aedes japonicus
AAGGTTTTATAGCATTCTTGAAGTCTAATTCATGCTCTTCAGAACCCTTATAAAACCAAAATTGTTACTTGGGAATGCTTTGTTCAGACTACAGAGTAATAACATGTTATAAGCCAATCTTGATGACGAATTTCTTGTTGAAATTATGTGACAACCGTTATCACATGTTATAACTCTGAAGTCTGAACAAGGCATGAGTTATCATATGACCACTACAAAATAAACTAATTTTCCATGACTTAATATACAACGGGGAAAAGGAGGGACTACCAGGGCACCCAAGTGAAACGATTTGGAAAGGGAGCTTGAACTGCCTATTCCCTATTGTAAACATTTCGAGGAACATTGGTGGGCTCTTCGAATCCATCTATTGGGTTTATTGTGTCAATTGAGAGCTCGATTCTATTCTAGTGCTGTGAGTGTGAACTTGTTTTTAGAAAGAGATTCTCTTCCCTATATTCGCGGGTTTCGCGTAAGTGTCTCTGCTTACGGCCCCCCCAAACGTTTTTAACCCTTCATACAGGAGCTTGATGATCACAAACAACAATAGAATCCTGATCAAATTGTTTTACAGATTATTCCACTGCTATGGAAAGTTTCCTTTCCACAGTAGATGTTAGTATTTCTAGGGTTTTTTTTTTCATTAGGGCTAATCTGCAATTGAGAGACTCTCTTTGATTACTTTCTCTTTCATTCATATTCCATTCAGCGTTACGTTATTCATTCAACTATTTGTAGAGTATGGTAGCAAGCACTGTTGAGTTTCTATCTGTACTAAACAACCCCTCCAAAGATTTATGATGGCGCTGTAATAAATGAAAGAGAGCGAGAGAGGAGAGAGCTTCTCATTGTTAGATTCGCCTTTTTTTCAAAAAATCCTAGATTTCATCATCATCATCATCATCATCATCATCAATGGGTGGGCTCTTATCCTCGCTCGTTGGGGCATCCTCTTCTTCAATACCTTGCATTTTTTGACTAATTGTTCATTCTTGTTGTTAGAGGGAGAAAACCATTTATCTTAACAACATGGAGCAACACGACAAGTGTTAATGGCCCAATTTGGTTTTCAGCATTTTATGATAAATTGGGTGGTTTGCTGTTTTCCAGATTTTTCAAGGCTTAAGACTGTTCATTTAATACAGACGACACTGTTTGTTATTGAGTTAATGTACACTGAAAATTTCGACTGAGCCTAACAAATAAACGAACCGATTAAAAAAAAGAACACTGAACATTTATTTGCGTAAACTAGCTTTCACTCGTTCGGTAACCAGGGATTTTGGGCATAAAACAAATGTCTCGAATTTTGGTTTGAAAAATTCATATTGCTTTTTATCTGGTGGAATGCTATCATTACACCTTTTTGTGTGAAGCATGAAATAAATTTCGCGACGACCAGCACTTCACTGTTTCTCTTTTAGCGTACTCATAAATGATGGCGTTACTGCTTGTATTGTGCGCTACTGCAATTAGTTGGTTCTCAATTTTTGACACCTAACTACTTCTTTTATAAAAAACATTTTCGAAGAAAACCTGAAGTTTATTTTCAATCTTGTCTGCAAATATTCCGGATAATACACAGTTTCTTCGGTCATCCAATTGTTCAAATTATGTGCTTTCACAAAACATAAACCCTCTGTGCTTTCCTTTTATGTGGCATTACTACTCAACAGAATTAATTTCCATCATTGAAAAAGTGGCGCTCGGTCTGTGCAAAGATTGTTTATAAATTGATAGGAGGAAACTTGGGAGCATGCAGATATCAGCTGACGAGCATTGTTGCTAGCTCAGGGAAGAATAACGTTTGCATTAAAAAATATGGACAAAAATTGCTGTTTTTTCATGGCTTTACCTTCACCCGCACTGACGGAATTTCCCATGCAGCATCAATCATAGTAATCCATGAGTGAGCAAACATAATTTGACAGCTCTATCAGTCGAAATCTAACCGTGATGGCAAACACAGTGAAGCAACTCCATTCAGCAGTGAGTGCGTTCAAAGAACGGCACCCCGCCGCTTCTAAAACGGACATCGTGCGACACATTGTGGAAGCTGGATACGCCCGTTACGGCATCTACAGCATCTTGGCACTATTAGACAACAGTTAGAGCATCGAAACAAAGCCCGGTTCCAGGCGGCTGACGACCCTGAGTGACAAGAAGCTCCAAAGGATGCTGAAGAGCATTGCCTACACACATGTTTTCGTCCACCATGGTGAATGTTCCGGTTAAGTGTCGGAAGGCTGCTCGCAAGGGCGTAGAATTTATTATGCAAGTAAACTTTAATAATTACCTTCCATGGGAAATTTATCAAAAGCAATAATCTGTCTTGGCTTTTTTTTTATCACCATCTGAAAAAAAAATCAACTTATTTTAATGCAAACGTGTTGCTCATGGCAGATTATGTGACATAGCTTGTTTTTGGAAGGAATCCCCAGCACGAGAGCTGTGAACCCATTCAAACATTAAGTGATGGGTCCTTGTAAGTGTGTTAGTTTGAGACGCAAATGGCGAGTTTGTATTGGTGTATTGTGTTAGCAAACCAGTTTCTTCCAAATTAAGTAAATTCATACTGTTTTGTTGAATAATATGTTCTTTAATAAGTGAGAAAAAAACAATTCTACTCAGTAAACGTGTACAGAAAATGGTCAAAAAGCATATTTGTAGAAGAAGAAATAGAAGAAGGCAATCATCATTATTGCCCTAATAAATTACGACTTCTTCAACATTAAAAAAACATAAAGAAAACGCTGGACAACTCCACGTGGTTGCGCTTTTTTTAATAACATTTTGAGTCGACAGAAAATCTGTCAGTTATTATTGCAACCACCAAAGAGACGTTTTTTATAATTTGTAATAAAAAATGTGTAGTTCTTTGTATTGTTTACACGAATGTTTCTTCTGTTTCAACAAAGTTGTGTGCCATTAGTCACGAATAATACAAAAAAATCGCGGAATTGCCAATACTCATTATCGGAACATCAGAACGCATAAGAAGCAAAAGAGCACATAAGCATTGTCTTGAAATAATACTGGCAACGCTTATGATGCGCTCACACATACACGCGTAAGACTATCGATTTGAACCGACCTAAATTCGACGCCTCCGTCTGTCAACATCTGTGATCAGGCCCTGACCTTTCGGTAAAAAGTGATTGAATAATATAGAACGTCTAATAAGAAATATTGCCTTTTAGAGCAAATTCGTTTATGCTCAGTTGCAACCTAGTTTTGCACCAGTTCCACCCTAACTGCTGTCGATACGTTTTTTGATTCGCTCAGTTTCAACCCAGGTGAACTTTTTTAACGATGCGTTCACATTGAACTGTTATACTGTTCCAACCGACACTAGCGCCACACCAAAAGTAACTGGCTTCAAGAACTGACGCTTCATTCAGTCCTCTGCACGGTTGCCATTAGTTTTTGGAACATATCTAGCATGTCATGAATAAGAAGTCTGGCAAAATCTGGCAATATATGGAAATATAAAAATCTGAATTTACAAGTGGAAAGGGTCAGAAGTTTGACAAATGTTCATAGGCCAATTATAAATGTTGTCCCAAAATGAGCCATTTATTGACTCGTATATTCGCATGCTTCTGTAGCAGACAAGCGTGGAATTACCCAATTTGACCAATACCAAGTATTTGACAATTATTTGACCAAATATTTGACGGGTTTCTTATTCGCAAAAAATAGTCACGAATCATTTTCAGTGGACGAGAACTACACACGTCATAGTTGCACTTGTTATTTTGCGGAATCCAGCTTCAATATGACAAAGTGAGATGAGTGCGTAAACGAACCAACAAAATAAACGTCAAAACCACGTGAAAACTTAATGGACAAGGCTTGTTCACACTAATCCATCAAGGTTCATTAATTTGTTATTTTTACAACTGAAAATAATAGGAGCACATGAAAAGCGTGAATAAAATTAGCAATCACGCAAATCACTTAACGCCTTATTGGAGTGGGATTGTACGACGCTTTTTTTTTAATCTGTTCTGACATTATGGAGGGTTTCTCTTTTTATTTCTTTGTCGATAAAAAGTCTGGCAGTGCCAGATAAATCTGGCATGATGGCATCCCTGGTCCTCTGGTTTCAATCCAATGACGTCTATATAAGGTCTGGATCAACGCACTGCTTGCTTGTATTGGAAGCAAAAATAATGTAAACATTGCTGAGCCGACGAGTAATGACGTAACACAATTGTTCTTTCTTTTGGCGGGTATAGGTTCAGATACAAAAAAATCGGTTCAAACGTTTATTACAAATGCTGAATTGTGGAAACTATCATGATACAAATGCCATTTATTGAGCAGAAGCATTTCTTCCCGATGACATGGATCATTTATAGTGAATATAACCATAGACTAACTCTTAGACCAGTAGGTCCCGAACAAATACAATTTGTTTTCTTGGCTCAGTCAGTACTAGCACATCGGTCCCAAGCTCGGTCCCAAGCTCAATAATGCGCCCCTAATAATGAACTCACACGAACACACTCTCAAATATTCTGTCAAAATAACACAGCCAATCAAAACAAAGGCGCGATGTGTAGCGTGTGCAAGGAGTGCAGTGGTATTAGTGTCATGAACGAATTTTGCTCATTTCACTAATATTGTTGTGGCTACTGGGTCAGACCTTATATTGACGCCATTGTTTCCAATCCCAGTTCACCAACACAATTATACTCAAACTGTCAAATTGTCTGTTATTTGGTTCAAGCGGAATCTTTTTGCGGTTCAATTATTATAATCAGAAACAGAATCCGATTTTGATTCGAATTTTGAGGGACATGTTGTGTTTACAATTCTTGAAAAGCCAAGAAACAAAATGACTCGAGCATGCAGTTTTTTTGCGGCATAATGCGGAACTTTTCGGTGGAAGAGACAAGTGATGTTTTGTATTATTTTACTGCCGCCGGAAGTAAATTTCAACTACAGAAGATACTTTTCGCGAACGGGCATCTTGTAAACAAACTCTGCAATCGTTGATTTGGCATTTGATTATTGACGCAAATTTAATTCCAATCATGCGAACGAATTCTTCTCAATCGGAAGAATCAATAATTATTATCTATCTGATTGCAATATTGGAGCTGCATTTTTTTTTTTTTGTAAAAAGTTCTCCAAATTACATATTTGCATACAAACTCTGACAATAAGGAAGGCAGGTCCAGGCGATCTCTAGTTGGGTTTGCACTGAATAAGTTTCAAAAACGAATTCGCTATTGGAGAGGTCATTACGTGCCTATAATTAACGGTTAAAATGGTCAAATGTCCCACACCCCAAAGAACATTCAACAATTGAAGAGAGCAGAGTTAACCCCAAAGAATATGTTTAACGAAAATTTTCGTAGCTTTTAAAAAACTGGCACAGCCCAACATGCAAGCTGTTGTTGCACCTATTCCCATTCGAGAAATTTGCAACTAGTATCACGACTCACCAGTAAATCGAGAACAACATCAAGCGCAGCAATCTCCCAGCATCTTTCCACTGACAGATCCATTCATTCTAGCCATAGCATGAGCCGGTTTTTGCACGGCAGTTCCAGTTCCCCCAATCCATTCACCCTGCACACTGGCTCCCAGCATTCCGTCAGTTATCTAATCGCTCCGAGGCATACTTTTTAATTATTTTCAACCAAAACGAAGAAGGCTGTGAATTTCGTGTTTGGTGTGTCTCTCGGCGTTCATGATTTTTAAACTGTTCCTAATCCGGCATCCCCCAGGCTTGGTTAATCGTCGTCGTTTTTTTGTTTTGCGTGATCCGTGAAAGACTGATGCACCGTAGCTACTTTTTCTTAATTGAATTCATGCTCGTCGGTCGGTGCTGTGCAGCAGCCATCGACCAAGACTGGAAGATGTTATCTAACAAATGCAAAACTAAAAAAAAACAGGCTCTCTCCGATTATTATTCAATTAGCAGTCGAACATGTCCAATCAATTCTGCACGATTTTGTCATAACCGAACGGCAGTCGAATTTTTCTTTCAACATTAAACAAGCCGTTTGCTGATTCTTATCAACTGGCCGTTCGGTAAATAGAGAGCTAAAGAAGGTTTCTGTGTTTGATTAGAGCGCAGTGCACCGATCTTTGCTGGTATGTACTGGGTGTGAGTTAGTGTTCGATTGCGAAAGAACTAACCAGCCCGGACCGAGTCTGAACCAGTTGGAGTGGTGAATGAGTGCTGGCATAGGCTTTCTCCTAATGACTGGTTGCATGCATATGGTTTGTGGATAGAAGTAAATCGATGCTACGTATATAAAAAAGCATTTGAAAGGGAGAACTTCCAAGAGCCCTGACTTGAGATTTATGCACCGGGTGGCTTTTGTTTATGGTCTATCGAGTGCACATAACTCATAGGTCTTCTCGGTATGTGTGACAAAACAAATAATGGCAATTTTTTGTCGTTTGTTTGAGCATCGAAGACGTAATTGACAAATTGACTCCTAACGTGTGCTTTTACGTAAATGTGTGGTTATTGTTTCGGCATGCAGCTCAACCAGGTGGACCGAAGATGGAGAAGGGGTGGCAGCATTGGCGTTGGTTTGCATTCTGGGCGAGTTTCACATTCGAAAGGTAATTTTATAGAAACATTGCAGTGACAATTTGGTTTCAGTGGAAATATATTGCACTTCATCAATTCCATTGAGTCCGATTCGTTTACGGTTGCAGAACAATCTTTTTTTTCGGAACGTCTTCTAGTATTCAACGAAACATAAAGGGTGTATTCGATAAAAATGGCACACACATATATACTCATCAAAATTAAACTGATTATCGGATTTTCTTGAAATTTTCAGGGAATGAAGAACTACTAATGAATTTTGATTTACAACATTTGTTTTATTCAATTTCGTCTCCCATCCCGAATGCCCTCACCTTCCTTTTCACTCCAGCCATCAAATTTTGTACAACCGATTTTCCCAGTGTTTTTGTTGTTTTAACCCAAATTTTCTTCAATTCTAGCTCTGTTTTTATAGTTTTGGGATGTTTGCGAAGTTTAGTTTTCATAATTGCCCAGAATTTTTCAATTGGACGAAGTTCCGGTAAATTTGGTGGGTTCATATCCTTTGGCACAAAATTGACTCCGTTGGCTACGTTTCGAGCGTAGTGGCAGGATGCTAGATCAGGAGTTGATCCTTTGTGCTTCTTAATGAATGGCAAGAGACGCTTCTTAAGGCACTCTTCCGTGTAAATCGCACCGTTTATTGTTCCGGGAGTGATGAAGGGAGCACTTATTTCACCACATCCGCAAATCGCCTGCCAGATTAGAAACTTCTTTGCAAATTTCGATAGTTTCTACTTTTGAACATCCTCCGGAACATCGAACTTCGACTTGGCAACGAAATATTCTTGCCCAGGAAGTTGACGGAAGTCGGCCTTGACGTATGTTTCGTCATCCATCACGATGCAACCGGATTTGGTGAGCAGCTTCGTGTAAAGTTTCCGGGCGCGGGTTTTCGCAGTGATGTTTTGTTTTTCATTCCGGTTTGGGGCTTTTTGCACTTTGTTAACATGTAACCCAGCACGCTTCATGGTTTTCTGCACAAAACCGACTGACACCTTAGACTTTTTAGCGACATCTCGAATTGACATGTTTGGACGGTTTTTGAATTGTTGTACGACTTTCCTGGCCATTTTTCCTGGACCACTTTTACGACCACTCCCTTCCTTCCTTTGGACACTCAGACGCTCCTTGAAGGTTCTTATTACACTAGACACAGTTGTATTTGCAATTCCAAGCCTTTTTGCAATCCACCGGTGGGACGCCCCTGGATTTTGATTGTCAGTGCACAAAATTTGCTCACGGAAAATTTCTTGTTTTGACGACATGACTGGAACTACTGAATGTATAACTATGAAACTTGGCAGATGTAAATAATACACTATGGATAAGATCTACTCAAATTTCTAGGTTTTTTACTCATACGATTCATAAGTTACAGAAGATTTTCTGTGTGCCATTTTTATCGAATACACCCTTTAGTACTAAATTTCCTACTACCAACACTGAACCTTAACCGATTTTTACAACATTTTTTATGTCCACTAAACGCGAGGTTTCCGCACTTTAACCTGATAGTAGTCATCTACGAAAGATTTTCTCCCGCACGGGCAAGACCGTTCCGAAAAATGGCACTATTTATGCAAAAATGCCCGTCAGATCATGCCAAAATTATCAGCTCTTCTCCAGGTATCCTGACTTCTGTCTCAAATGCTAAATTGAAATCAATTTGCCAATATATGCTTGAGCTAGTTGTCGGTTTCTGGAGTTGTTTTGTACCATTCTCTGTCGGCGTTCCGTAGGAGGGTGCAAATCTTTGGAAGTGAGAAATCTGCTGTCTGTTGGAGCAACTTGTTAGCTTGCTTTACTGTTGGGTGCTCGGAAGCTTGATGATTTCTCCAGTAGTCGTACAGCCAGCTGCAAAAGTCGCTGGATTAATACTTGTTTGAAGGGAAGTCATCCAGATTCGACCTGGGCTGGCAACAAAACGTCATCATCTTGACCGACTTGTTTGGTCGTTCCAAACACCCATGCATCCAATCGGTGGAAAAATACATCGAAAATCAAAACGTCACTTTCATTTGGTCATGCCGGTATTGTCGGAAACGAACTAGTGGATACTTTAGCAAACCAAGGGCGAAACAAACCTTTGGAAGATATTCCTGTACCATCCCAAGACGTGATACACTCCATAAAGAAGAAAATCTAGTCATCATGGGAAACAGAATGGCGTCAAACTCGGGCACACCTGAGACAAATCAAGTGACTTCCCGTTAAATACGAGGATCGCAAATGTGCCTCCGAACAACGAATATTAACACGGCTTAGAATTGGACACACCCGCCTTACACACTCTTACTTACTAAACCGGAACTCATCACCTGTATGGAATAGTTGTGACGTACAACTCACAATCCAACATTTACTAGTCGACTGTAGAGGATAGGCTGATATACAGACCAAATGTGGAATCACAGGAACATTAGCTGACGTTTTCGCGCACCATGTGGATAGGGTAATAGCGATCTTACAATTTATCAGTAAAACGAACCTGTATAGTGAAATCGAATACTTTGTAGTGTGATAATTATTCTACCCAACACGAATGCCACATAAATGGTAAAGAATCTTAAATAAATAATATTAATAAGTATTTCCCAGTTTTCCTGCTACATAAACCGCCATTTTTATTACAAAATGGAGTCAAATATCGATTTACAGTCTTTATACGCCGTTCTTGGTCCAAAAGTATACATATTGCAATCTTTTTGACAGTATTTTCAACTCTTTACGGAGATAAAGCCGCCATTTTGGATTGCTAAATAGCTTCAGACATCAATTCATAGCCGTTCTACGCTGTTTTCGATTTAGAAATATCGATATTGCAGGGTATTTGACAGTATTTTTCACTTTTTTCCGTACCAGAAGCCACCATCTTAGATTCCAATAGGACGTCGAATAGAGATTCCCAGCCTAAATTGGCAGTTTTTGATCAGAAAAAATATCGAAATTGCAGGTAAATTGACAATGTTTTTCACTTCTACAAAGCATCAAACGCCATCTTGAATTCCACAATGTTGTCAGACATCGATTTGAAGTCTTTATACGCCGATCCAAAAACCAAAATACAGTTTTCAGGGTTTTTGACAGTTATCCCTAGTTTTTTAATGCCGGAAGCCACCATCTTGTATTCCAAAATGGTCTCAGATATCGACGCATGGCTTCGAGGTGATTGGCTGCCCGAGCAAAGGCTTATACCAAATTGATAACAAGTGATAATATCAGATTATCAGTATTTGATAATAGAAAATATTATCATTTAGGCTGAATAAACAGTCAACATAACAAAAACGACAACAAAAGAATATCAATATAATATCACAATATTAACTCGTTTTATTATCATCGAGTTCATTTTGTTAACAAATTTTGTGATATGAACAAAGTTCTTGAGATAATTTCAAATAATGTTATCAACATGATCTCAAATTCATACACTAATAACTGCAGTAGTTCTTCTGGTGAGTAGCTCAATTTCACATCCATTACATGCTGATAATATTCAGCATTCGCCAGCATGCTCAATGTTGACTAAACTAAATTTGTTATGCGATAACAGGTGAGTTCAAAATGATATCTGAGATAACGAAACATGTTACTAATTGATATCAGTTTGTTATTTTACTTTGCTAGGGTGTATAACATTGTCCAAGACAGCATCTTCCTAGATGGCCAGGATTTCGAGTTACAGCTTGTACAAGAGCGTTTGATTGTAGATCGGAAGGTTGGACGTGGAACAAATCGAAAAGTATTCTCCCGACATATTGAAAAAATTTCATTGCAAAAGGTCGTGCTTAAGAGCTTTACACCTATTTTTTACAATCATTGTTTTGTATAATAATGGACGACAAAACATACGTACTCAAAGACTTTAAATAGGGTCTGGCTACTGCAATTCAAAGGAACGCCGTTTTCAAGCATTTCCGGACAAAGAAGGTGTCCCAGTTCCTGAAAAAGTATTTGATTTGGCAGGCTATATATGATAATGTCTGCGAAAGAGTTTATATCGTTTATCAGAAGCCACGAGCTATGTTTTGGCTTGATTTGGCCTTTTTTTCCTATGCGAAATCCGTATGGAATGGTACAAGAATACTAATACTCGCCAAAAACAGCAACCCACCAGACTGTCCAGAACTTCACCCATTAGTGAAGTACTGGGCTCTAGTTAAGCGAAACTATTCGAAACTAAGAACATAGCAAATGGTATCGATGATTTTAAGAGAAGAGAAGATGGCATCTAAAGATTCCGTAAGGGATCTGATGGCAAAAATAGCACCGAAAGTTCTAGAATTTTACAGAAAAAAATGCATCAACTGTTGCTAATGTAGATACAACAATATAACAATCGGTTTTGTTGAATAATGCGCAATTTTTATTTTGCTGCTATTATTTTGGTGTCCGAAATTTAACGTGAACAGGCTCTAGGATGTTTAAAAAAAAACTGCGACTGTGTCAAAAAAATGTTAAAACACTTGAAACATCGAAACCTAATGAAAAGTGTTCGATGGAAATTGCAAAATTTTTCAAGGAATAATAGAAAATTTAATCCAGCCTTCATTATGTTATATTATTAAGTTCACTCTCGTACAATCGATTATTTATTTCAATAAAACTTTTTTCTATAAGAGATTTCAAAGCTGACTTTTTCTCAAACTTATTTTCGATACAGTAGCTTTTCTGCATCAGATAAGGAACTTGGTGAGGTCATTTTATATTATCGAAAATATACCTTAACTTTTTACATCCCAGGCGACCATGAAGGCGACCTCAGAATATATGTACGTGCATGTACAGGTATTCTTGAAATGGGTCGTTGATTATTTAATAGAGCTCTAATCTCCAATGCTTTGTTTGCATATGGTGATAACATTTAAACCATCGAAGAAATGCAGACAAGTTTCTTCCATATAAGCACTACCAATCGTTTCTTATAAGTTTATTAACTTTGACAGTTGATTGCGGCCATATTGTTGAACTGCAGGTGTCAAATTGGCTGTCATTTATTCACTATTTGTCGTCAACTTGACTTAAAGAGTTATAGCGTCCATCAACACGTGCTAATGATGGTTTTACCGAAATAAGTAATCTTGGCGAGCAACGGTCCGAACAGTTCGCCCATTTTACGGTCGCAATAATCGTCCTATCGTGACGAATATTCGCATTGTGGTGAACAAATTCAAAGGAACTGCATCGGTGAAAGCTCAACCACCACCCGGACGTCAATGGAACACAAGGTCTGCCAAGAACATCAACGCTGTACGCGAAAGTGTGTAAGAGAACCCGCGGCAGTCAATTCCGCGCCGCGCACAAGAACTCGGCCTTTTGCAGGCTTTAACTTGGTGAACGTCGAGACTTTGGTCTGTTCCCGTATAAGATCCAACTGACCCAGGAGCTCACGATCACAGCCAGCGCCTTGCGTTCACTGATTGGGTTTTGGAGCAGTTGGAAACAGACCCCGATTTTGTCCAAAAAAAACTTCCTTAAGCGAGAAGGCCCATTTCTGGATGAACGGGTATGTGAATAAGCAGAATTGTAGAATTTGGGATTAGACCAATCCACACAATGGACGAAATGGATGTGAACAATATGTGGTTCTAAGAAAACGGTGCAACGTCGATATTCTGCATGACCCATTTCCGGACATGGTTATTTCGCGCGGAGGTGATGTCAACTTGCCACCAAAATTTTTTGTTGTAGGGTTATGTGAAGTTGCAGATCTAGGCAGGTCAATAAACCGCAAACCGAACCCTCTAAGTCAACATTACTCAGGCCATCAATTAGATTCAGCTAATTTGTGCGCTATAGTCATGGACATTGGACCTCTCGGAAGCACACCGCCAAGCGAAGCCGAGGAGGCCATTTGAACGATCTTATATCCCATACATAATGAAATTGATAGGCCTTTCGAACAAAAAAATACATCTTGTCAGTATCTCACAGGGTCCTCCTTAAGCTCAGTCGGTAAAGGTGCGGTTACACAGCAACACCATGCTTGAGGTGACTGGGTTCAATTCCTGGTCTGGTCTAGGAATTTTTCGTTAAGGAAAATTTCTCGACTCACTGGGCATAGGGTATGATTGTACTTGCCACACGATCATACTAATACAAAAATGGTACATGCCGTCGAAAGCTCTCTACTAATAACTGTGGAAGTGCATTTATAGTACTAAGTTGAGAGCCAGAAATAAACTAATAGCGAAAGCAATAAGCTTGCAATGCTAAGAAAGAAGACAGTATCTCACACACTGTTTGTTTTATTCAACTTTGAAGATAGGAAACGCTTAATGGAAAACCTACATTTCTAGCCGTAGAAAATCCAACGACCTCCAATCGAGCCTCAACTGACCGTATGCTAACGCGCAGCAATTCCCTTAAAATTGGAACAGCGTGTAATGAACGCCCCATTTCGAATGACCACCAGATAGTTTCCATTTACTTTGAGCACCGAAAATCATTGGCGTCTATTTAGGCGGTTCATCGAAACGAACGCCCGGCGCCGGGTCCATCACGCGCACCCATCTATCCGCGTGACCGTGTTGCAATGAAGCTTGAAATTAAAATTTATAAACCACGCCACCAGCGCCCATGGCCGTCGTCGCGATCGCCAACCGTCGTCTTCGCAGTTGTCCTTCAGGCGGAAGTGATGGAATTTGCCCGCAAAATTTTCAATCTAACCCCAAGCGGTGTCCCGTGCAGCCATAAACCAAGGGGGATTTTACGAGTTGTGTGACGTCACAAGTGCATGTCACCGCCATGAGCGTTTGATTAGCAAAAGCAAAAGTGAATTAACCCTAGCTGGGGGGGTCATTTTGCTTTCCCATCCATAGACTTCTGCAGTACAGCTTTCCAATTAGCCACCAGTGACAGTCAGTCAAAGTTCGAGGGTCGAAAATGCGAAACTTTCCACTGGGAGCTTGGCAGTGGATGGCAGATGAGCTCGCGCAGATTGGTGTTGTTGTTTCCCTCCGATTGTTTCATGTCCTCCGTAGGAACATTTCTCATCAGAGTCGATTATGATCAGGTTTGCAGTTGAACAACGACGCCGGGCTTAAATCTATACGTAAGAGATTCAATTTTCCGTTTTCACCCGAAAGGCACGAACTGCAAATTGAGAGGAGCAGATAGTATCCAGTTTATTGTGTTTGAAGGCATGGAACGAACATAGCTCCTCCCCCTTCCCACCGGTTTTGGTTGGCTTTTGACCGTGCTGAATAAGCAAAGTTGTGGACCGCTTAATTACTATGGGGTGATGCTAGTCAGCCATAAAACCGAACGAGGGACTCGGTCAATAAATCATTTTGTGACTTGGGTTGTTGCTTCTGTGAACCTGAACGAGTGTGGTCTTACTGGTCAGGCGAGGCAATTGGTGGAGAAAGTTTCAGGGGTTTTTCGGAAGATTCCTGCGGGGCATTTTTGGTTTCTAATATGTGTATCCAACAGTTGATATGTACTTTGATGCAAGTTACGGCTTGTTGGATGATTCTTTTTTGAGGTCAAAGTGTGGGATTGATGGATGGTACGAGCTAGTAAGGTCTGTATCCGCGGTAATCTGGATACATTAAAAACACTGAAATATTTCACTCGACCAGAGCTGGGTGTTTGTACTTCAAAAGACTATGATCAGTTCTGACGTTTAAAACTCCAAGAGGAATTCGCGAAAATGATGGATTATACCAAATCCACAGTTTGACGGCAAATGCAAGCAGTTAGTAGAGGAGAAGAATACTGCGCGGAAGAGACAGGCAAAACTCTATTCTTCAAAGGCAAAAGCACCAAATGGAAGTACAGTGTGACACACGCAAATTCTACGAGAAGCTAAACAGCAAAAGCTAGGAAAATTTAAATTAATACTTCACTTGATCACTTTTCAACCTTTGAGCACTCGAGCTGTTGTACTATGTAGATTTTCCCTTAACGCCTTTGATGCAGAAGCATCTATCGATGTAAAACCAACGTGTATTCCTCAAGAACTTGTTCTGGACCAAACAGCGTATTCCTTTACTACAGAAATTCCTTAAATAGCGCGGTATAATGCAATGTTTCGAGACGTGTCCGCGTAAATAAAATACGTAGTGTATCAAGTTTAATATAACTGGTTCCAACTTTGCAACGCACAATCCTGACAATCTAGATGACTTCTGTCTTTGACATAAGGGTCGAGTAGATCCAATTCTTTTCATTGATGACTATTAGTAAAGGAATTTATCACCACGCCACGCTGGTGTCCAAATAAATTTGCTAACAATGCTTTACCTCTAAAGTCTGACCAAATGGATGTTTTCATTCTTCGATAAAATTGTTCAAGAGAAGTTGTCAAGGACGTTTGATTGATGAGCAGATGAATAGTTCATAATTGTCACAATACGTGACGCTAGTGTGTAAGTAAATCTCCCGAATATGCTAAAACTTTGGACTGTGGCCGTGAAGAACGTTTCTATCTTCGATATAATTGTTCAATGTGCTTTTCATGGATGAATCATAGTTGACAATTTTCACGCAACGTGGTGCTAGTGCACAAGTGAGTTTCCTGAAAATAATTTACTTTTTTATCCCATCCATATGGGAAGTTTCTGTCTTCGACAATGTTGTTCAGTAGTTCAGCGCCATCAAAGCCTGTCCACGTTAAATTTTGGACACTTTCCTTTCAGTGTAGATTTTGAATTGTATCATGGATCGCTGAACAGTTTCAGTTACATGAAAGTTGAAACTCTTCTTATTTCGTGGTACAACAGGTTTACATTCTTGTTTTTATACATTCAGTAAAATTGTGTCGAATCAAGTGAAAGTGCGCAAATGCATTTTGTACGAACGGCAACAAAATACGAATTTATCGGTACGCGATCTTGCCAAAAAACTAAAACTACCGAAAAGTATCATGTTTTGTGTTTGCAAAGTGCTTGACTGTGGATCGGAAGGTTGGAAGTGGAACAAATCGAAAAGTATGCTGCCGACAAATGGACAAGAAGGTGGTAGCCATTATTAAGAAAAATCATAGTTTTGCCAAAAAGCCAACTTATCTTCGCAATGTGTGCTCGTGTTACAAAAGTTTAAACTTTTCTAAGTTTTCCAATAACAATCGTACCATTCTTAAAAGTGCTTTTTAAAAACAAGGCCTGTTTTAAAAAGGTGATAATATCTTACTTAACTAAACTAGTTCTTTTGGAATTGTCTTAATAATTGAAAACCACCATCACAACTTGTGAGTGGCACCAACGGCATCCTTACTGTTGGATTAAACCGATTCGTATTCAATTCTTAGCCGTTATTTTAACTAATATGTTTGACCAATATGTTTTCATCATCATACCTGGTGACAGGCCCAGCAGCGGTTGATATAATACGGTTCATATTGACTCCCAAGAAATTAGACCAAATTAACTTGTCCCAGCTTCGGTCAATATTGGCCCATAATCGTTTTTAATAACCTTGCCAATGTGTATCCTCTATCACATTTTGGGAGAGAAGCATCAGAAGCACGTTTACTGCTAACATAAATACGTCTAAATCGACTCTCAAGCGTAATTAACCTTCGTAAGATATTGGGGTCAATTTTGACCAATGTACGCTTCAATGTACGCTATCTTTTTTTATTTTTCATGCAATCGGACTGATATTTTCTGCCTCTTAATATTTTACGAAATTCTATATTTTTGCATAAAAATATTTTTTCTAAAATCAGTTTAATATGATTGTTTTGAAAAAGAAACATATAAGACATTAGAGTCAATGTGAACCCTTCGTCCGAAATTTTAACTTAGAGTCAACGTGTGTCTTAGAGTCAAATGGTGCATTTTGATTAAAAATGCATTGGAATAGAAACAAACTGGTTCCGTCAACATTGGCCGCCAGGAATCTGTTACAAAGGGAAAGGAAGTTATATGTAGCTTGGCTGTGTTAACAGAAATGTATTTAGAACATTCGAGATTCGTTGTAGAGAATTGGCGTCCTGAGCAAAGTTTCTCAGTGCGTAAGGAATCGTCTTTTGATACACCACATTAGTTCAAAATCATGCTGCATAGATGGCCCTGCTGTCTATATTTGCCAAATGCTTTAGCGAGTCTTGGACAAAATTGTTTGGAATATAAAATTTAGTCATTTGGCATTATCATATTAGTTCCAAATTGGGCCACAAAGATGGAACTGCAGCCTATCTTTTGCTAATGAGGCTCAAAAGAGTTAATGTAGCAGGAGATGTTCGCTAACCGTTGGTTTGAATCGGTTCAATGTGGCTGTTAAGCGTAGTTATGAAATTACAAGGTACCTCATTGGGTTTTCGGAATTTAGATTGTAAAATGAAATATTTTTCGAATTAACCCTTTCAGGCCAATTTTTTCCCAAGCGTTACAATACAAGCAATTGAGTGTGTTCTGATTGATTTGGGTGCCAAACATAGCAATGATGGAAAAAAGTAGGAAATATTGTTTTGAGATGTACTTGGTTGTCCAAACTGTCCTCTGAGTTCAAACCTTAAGATCTACAGTTGTAACTAAAGCTTTTTCTGCTACACAATTTTATGATTCAAACATGTTAAACGAATGACCTGTGAGATTATCTTGGGATATTCTATGCTAAACAACTTAACTTTGCATAGCTTATAAAGCTTCTGCTACAATTGTAGACCTTAAGTTTTGAAAGACAATTTGATTTACATGAAACTAACAAGGTTATCCTATGATGCCTTTGGACGTTTCAGAATATTCTTAATGCTGAACTCAGGGTTAGTTTTTATAAACTTGAACATCCCCAGATAATCTGGTCAGTTTTTGTGCTTTGCGGACGACATGGACATTATCACAAGAAAAGTTGGAACGGTGCCAGAGCTGTACACCCGCCTGAAACGCGAAGCAGCAAAGGTCGGACTGGTGGTGAATGCGTCTAAAACAAACACAACCGGATCCGCCTAGGAAGTAATGTCACGATAGACGGGGATACCTTCGAGGTGGTGGAGGAATTTGTCTACCTCGGATCCTTACTGACGGCTGACAACAATACGAGTCGTGAAATTCGAAGGTGCATCATCAGTGGTAGCCGGAAGGATACGGTGGGCTGGGCATGTTGCAAGAATGCCGGACAACAACCCTGCAAAGTTGGAGTTCGATACTGATCCGGTGGGCTCAAGAAGGCGTGGAGCGCAGAAAGCACGATGGGCGGACCACGTGGAGCGTGATCTGGCGAGCATTGGGCGCGACCAAGTTTGGAGAGTGGCAGCCGCAAACCGAGTATTGTGACGTACTACGTTGATTATGTGTTATCCTTAAAGTGATGTTGAACAAATTAATGTATGTATCCCTAGGTAATCTGATAATGATTGATGACCTTACAGAAGATTCACTGAATGTGTTTGAATGCATCTCGTCACCTTTCATATGCTATTAAGCTAATGTTACGACTATAGATCCCAATTTCTGAATTCAAGAGCAGTTTTGGTGACTTAGAACATCACAAGATATCTCATTATATTTGTTGACCTTTCAAAAGACTCACTTAAAGTGGTCAAATACATATTTGTTCAGCCCAGAAAGCTATAGTTACAGCTGAAGCTTTTATGTTTTGAATTTCAGGATAGTTTGAATAACCTAGAACAGCCGAATATTATCTCATAATGCATGTTGTCCCTCCAAGATATTGGATGAATATGTATAAATCGTAGCTTTGCATAGCCCAGAAAGCTTTTGTGGCAACTATAGGTCCTATTTCCGATCTCAAGGATAGATTGGATGACCTAGAACATGTCAGATTGCCTTATAATGTTTGTTGACCTCCAAGAATATTAACTGAGTATGTTTGAATATTTAATGTTACTTGGTATAGTTTCAAAATTACAGTCACAACTGTAAATACTATGCTCTGAACGCCAGGATAGTTTGAATGCCCTAGAGATTATCTTCTTGTGTATTTTTACGTTCAATAATATTTTTTGAACATGATTGAATACGTGACGAAATTTTTGTTTAGCCCAAAAAGCTACTAATATTACCGTAGATTTCATGTTCTAAACTCAAGGGCAGTTTGGATTACCTAGAGGATCACGAAGTTTTCAAATAATGACTATTAACCTTCCAAAAGAGTCATTGTATATGTTCGAATACATATGGTCATCTTAGACAGCCCAAAAAACAACAGTTACAACTGAAGATCTTATGTTTTGAACTTCAAGACAGCTTAGATGTCCTAGGACCCTGAATGACCTAGGATCATCAGATGTAACCTTTATTTTACGTTTCGAAACTATTCACTGCATATAGTTGAATTAGTAGCATAATTTTATATAGCCCAAAAAGCTATAGTTACCACTGCAGATATGAAGTTATGAACAGTTTGGATGACTTAGCACCTCACACAATTATCAAAAAATGACTGTAAACGGTCCAAACGGTACATTCAATATGTTTGAATACGTATCGTAACCTTATATACCCCTAAAAGCTACTGTCACATCTGTAGATCTGAAGTTCAGGTACATTTTCGATCACCTTGAACATCCCAAAGAGTTACAAAAATGTATAACTCTTATCAACGAGAATTTAATAATACGTCTGCATATGCACCATATTCTTCAAACAACGCCTTACACTATTAATGAAACATTTATTTTTCTTCCTAAAGCTTCTTCATATTCAGGATATTCTAGTTGGTCAATTAGACCTTAAACTCATATGATTTTATGTTTCTTAGATAGAAGAATTGATAAAAACAAATTTGCCCAAGACAGTGTACAGTTTTATTCAGTCTTTATATTATACAGCCATTTTCCTGTTGGGGTCATATATAACCCCTTAGGCCTGCAGGGGTTTATGTACTTTTAAAGACAAGGCTTAACATTTCTGAGTTTTTCAATAGTTTGTGGCTGAAATCAACATGGTTCTCTATTGAAGTTAGTGCATAGATATATTTTCGATCGAATGCACTACGAATGGACAAATTTCGAGACAAAAATCGAAAACCATCACCATTAGACAGATGATGTCTTCGGAAGATTTAATTAAGAAAATAAGATCTTTCTTTCGGTTTGGGTGGTAACTAGGGTGGTCCTTTTATATTCATAATAAAAAATTCTACTTTCTATTCTAATGATTTAGAGGATTTTTGCTTCTTCAGAATTGTAGATATTTTAATTTAATGAAACTTTGCTGAAAAAAATTAACTTCTATCTCATCTACGTATCGTTTTAAAACAGTTTGTCTGAGTTTCTGACTATAAAACACAGCTTTTTTGCTGTACCGTTTTTATTAACATTTGAACTTAAAAACTTCGCAGAACTTTTCGGGTATAAAATGATGCACATTGAAGATTTAAGATAGTTGCTAGTTATTATAGAAAACAAGTTGTAGTGGTAGAAGAGTAAACAATACTTTTTTGCAAGATATCTTACTCCTTTATTTGCAAATATTTGCAAACACAGAGTACATGTACTGAAAGTACAAACTTTCATATACAAGATCTATGCAAAATTATTTGTTTCCTTTTGTCCCCTTTAGGAGAAAATCTCGTTTTAAAATTGATAATATTGCTTTTTTTCTGCATAATTTTCAATCAGCAGCATCAACAATTACCATCAAAGAGCGTAACAACACGAGTTTTTAATGAAAATGTTTATATTTTTGTATTAATCCATCTCTGTTTCTTTATTAACATTTATATAACGAAAAATAGACATAACACATCGAACACTTTGCATCAAGTCATCGTCATTTAAAAAAAAACTAACACTATCTGCTGAGCACACCGTGATGGATGATTAAGCTGAACAGATGGCAGTAGTGTGTTAACGTCAAACGTAAGAAGATCGGCTATCCAAGTAGCACACAAAACATCTTTAATATTCAACAGCTAGTTTTAATGTTCAGTAAATCTGCAGTAACAAAAAGCATATTTTGTTACAGTTGCGTTCTGATACTTAAGATCTCCCAAAACACGTTTTTTGAGCCACATGCGCAACTTAATGAGAACGCAACATTAAGTCAATGAATAATGTTACGTTTTTGCAACGTTCAATTGCACATTACCACAGCAGTTATGACGATTAAAATATCTCCAAATGAAATGCACACTGCCGACCACATGTGTTTTGATATTAATGAAAAAATAATCAATTCATAATTTGATCAGAGGTTGATGTTAATATATATGCCTGACAAAGAAAATGGCTTAAAGTGTTCGTTATGCAACCTCTAAAGGCTATGATTTTCATAATAGTGGCCCTTACTAATTTATTTCAATAAAATAGTTACGTACGTAAAGCTGAATTATATTAACTTCCCAAACAAAATATACAGTTGTGAGATTACTAGTTGTGCGTAAGGAACATAAGCTGTTATGATGAAATTCGTCAGAAGCAGATAATTTAGCATCTACAAGAGAGGCTCTAGGAGTGGACAGTAATTTATTACTAGAACGAATATAAATTAAGACAGAGTATTGATAGTTCCGTTAAGCATAACGGCAGGTTTGAAATTGAAAGATACAAGTTGAAAACGAGCGGTGGGCAGGATCGGCAAAGGGGTGGATACCAGTCAAGGGGATACACGCTATTTCTAAACAACCCAAATTTGAGTACGATGGACTCAAATTTGTCTTAAGTATGGCTACCCAAAAGTGAGTAAAGATGGTTAGGAGTAACACGTTGACAATTAGTGAACATCGATCGGATTCAAGCCGATGTTGACTGTTTGTCATCTTACCACTACGAACTATCTTGACTCACGTTTGGGTAGCCATACTTAAGACGAATTTGAGTCCATCGTTCTCAAATTTGGGTTGTTTAGAAATAGCGTGTATAAACAAAATCAATGATTTCACAAAAATCCGTTGACCTATTTCAAGAACAAAATTGTTGCTATGCTCCGAACTATAACCTCAACCTATTCGTCACATAGTAAAACGTTGGTATTGATAAAGTTTAAAATATATCAGAACCTGATTGTAAATTTTTAAATTGCTAATTTAAATCAAACCCCAAGCAATAAGGTATATCTATAAAGGTGTATTCGATAAAAATGGCTATCACACATATATACTTGATCAAATATTATACTGATATAACAGATTATTCTTGAAATTTTCAGGGAATGAAACTGAACTATAATGGAGTCTTGGATGAAATTTGAGTTATTCATTCACGAATTTTCGAACTTTGGATCGAATGCTCTTCATCAAGTTCCGGACAAGTGTTGCATCGCATTTTTTGGACGCTTGAGACCAAATTTTCTTGAACTCCTGCATGTTCCCAGCTAGCCTTACCAGTCTTCTTGAAGACCCTCTTCACGATTGCCCAGTAACGTTCGATGGGTCGAAGCTGAGAGCAATTTGGTGGATTGATATCTTTCTCAACAAATCTATACCCTTTGCTGCAGACCAATTGAGAGTGGTTTCGGCATAGTGAGCCGACGCTAAATCCGGCCAAAACAGTGGAGGTGTACTTATGCTTCTTATATAAAGGCAACAATCTCTTCTGGAGACACTCAGATCGATAGATTTCCGCATTTATAGTTCCGGTAGTGTAAAAAATGGTTGACTTCAAACCACAGGAACATATTGCTCGCCATACCAGTACCTTTCGACCGAATTTCTCCACTTGAATCGACCTGTCCGCATCACTCACATCCTCCTCAACGACGGCAGTGAAAGTATTGTGGACCTGGAAGGATTTTGAGTCCTCCTTACATAGGTCTCATCGTCCATCAAAACGCATGCATCCGGACGCTGCAAAAGACGCGAATACAATTTCCGGGCCCTTGTTGCTGCTCGCTTCTTCTGTTCTGCACTTTGGTTTCGAGATTTTCTGCTTCTTGTAGGTCTTCAGGTGGTTTCGCCTCTTGATACGCTGGATCATTCCGACACTCGTTCCTGCTTTTTGGCGAAATCACGTATTGACATTGATTTGTTCTTCATGATTAGAGATACCACTTTCTGCTCCAGTTTCGGGTTGGAAGAACCGGGTTTTCTGCCTCTTCCTGGTAGCTCATCAAAGAACAGTGTTCCCCAAACTTATTAATGATGGTTTAACACTCGCATGATGAATTCCAAACCGCTTCGCCAATTTTCGCATAGTAATACCCTTCTCACTTAGCCATGTGTCCAGAACCTTGATTTTCACTTCGCTTTTCAATACGCGACATTTTGAAAACGACAGAATTTGAACCGCACAAACAAGTAAACAAAGAAAGCTGACAGTCAAACGCACATGCATGCAGTGTTCAGAGCATAAAAAACCATCACAAATACATGCGTACAACGCAAATGTATGTGGATAGCTTATATTCGATACACTCCTTAATATATCTATAGAAGAGATTCTAAAGTTATGGATATGGAATAATCGATATATCATAACCGAAAATAATCATGTTGTATATAAGCTTGCTGCATGCAATTTTGTATTGAGTCATGCGATTTAAACTTCAAATGAAATGCCTGAAGTAGCAATAAAAATAAAGTTTTCGTCTTTTAAAAATAACACGCTTTGAGGAGACTTTCGCCTGGATTTGGGCATGAAATAGTAGCAAAGTTTGTATTTTTGTGTGGGAGGAATGAAAAAAGGCGTACGAACTTCCCGGTTTCGACGATTAAATTTGCAATTCAGTATTCAAGATTTAAAAGAGATAAAAAAAATTGACGTGAAAATTGAAAATGGCGACTTCCTAGAGGCAGCAGACCTCGTAAGCCTCTGCGCGCAAAACATGGAGCAGCAACTTCAAGCCTGCAGCCTCTTGAATATTTGTCGAAAGCGTGTATGACGACTATTGTTTTGTTGTAATTAAATTTTTTTTTAGTACGTTATATTCTTTGAACAAATAAGCGGCTGTTAGTTTGGTTTAATATTATATTTGTTACTTTTTTTATAATGTGGAATTCTGAGTTTTTCCCCAAAAATAAGTAAATCGGATAAACGTCAACAAGACGCTAACTTCCTCAAACTAATTGTCTTCCACCTATTGTCGAGATATCTATAATTTGAAGATTTCTGCATAGAACAAACATTGTAGATGCATTCGTGATGTTCAGGATTGGAATATAATTATTTTAGTCGGTAGTGTATTTGGTTTGTTCGTAGATGCCATATGTCAGAATTTTGCTACATGAGCAATGAGATTTGGAAATTTCACTCGTTCACTCACGAGTTTCGGAACTTAACATGTACCTGCTCTGCTGAATTGAATTAATCACTGAACTGAATCAGAAATTTGGTTTTCCATATATAGAACTTGTAATTTCACACAATCTTTTCTTTTCCAAAATCAGCTCAATTCTCGTATTACCCAAGAGATTTATTGGAAGGATGTTCATATTTTTCGTAGCAGAACAAATTTTGATCCATAAATCTGGCGTTTAAAAATTAAACTTATGCACCAACACGATTTCCAGGAACATTTTTGTTTCTCAATCTTTGATCACGAATATTTGGATTGTCTGAAGATATCCTTCGGAAAGCAAAGCTATCCTCGCATTCATTTAAACATCGGTATCATCTCACTCTCTTGCAACGCGAATTAGATATTCAAAGTTTTACAAAATGCTATTGCAACTCTGTAGAAACAATGTCAAGTTGCAAATAGTCTCCCCCTTGCGCTTTTTTGCGTTGCTGTTAGTGTATGATTTTGAGGTACATGGTCCAAAACAAAACCACCCTAATCTGTTTCAAAGAGCGATTTTTTATTCTCCTGTTGAAACAAATTGTTATTCTGAGTATAAGTATGCAACTTTGGCGATACTACCAACAAAGAAACATTTGAATTGACGTTTAATGGGTAATCGATGAGGAAACTGCAAGTGTTATGTATGTTTGTCTATGTTAACATATTTAAAGTTTTTTGATTACATTTATTTACGTCATTATATGTACATTTTTCTATTTACGTTTATATATTTACCAAAATACATTTACTTTTATATATTTAGATATGCATATGAACATTTATATAATTACATTAGCATATTAAAATATGTAGATAAACACATGCAAATAGCGGAATGTAGATATATCTAGATTAATATATTAATGTGAATAAATAAATGTAAGTAAACAAATGTGAACATGTCAACACAGACAAACAGACATAACACTTGCAGTTCATCGAATACGCATTAGGCTGATCCAATTCAAATGTCTCTTGCGAACTGGTTGTATCTTGCTCTCATATGCGCAGTATACTCGATTTTTCTTACGTGTAACGTTAACACACTACCGCCACCTGATCAGCTTTATCATCCATCACATTTTAGTGAGGAGTGACTGAGATATTAACGCTTAAAACCTGACCACTTTCCGTGACGGTCGTAATGCGATTTTTTTTAAATTTCACCACAGTATAGAAAACAAAGACGTTGTCCTACGTCAAAATCTATTTCTTACAATAAAGTCAACTATTGACACACATGGTGGGTGGTCCCAATAGCATCCTTACCGTTGGTTCAAATTGATACTAATATTTAAATATATTTGTGCATCTTCCTAAAATGAGCTAGATGAAGAATGTTCTGAAAATAAAGATAAAAAAAAAATCACCGCATCGGTTACCATAACGAACCCTGCTGTCAACGCAACCCTTCCATCAAGCATCCAAGGGGAATAATTTGTTCTTTAATATAAAAAAACAGTTATTGATTTCTTGGATGTGTTTGTCGTTTCCGTTGTTGTGGGGTATACACACCATAGAACAATATTCATGAAGACCATAAACTGTTTGATCCGAATCGGAATTAAATGCATGAATCAGTCAGGTTGAGACTCATGGCACGGAATTTCGAAACTGAAAACATTATACATGAATCTAGCCAATCTACTTTATCGACTTTAAATGTAAACAAAAAAATAAATCCACCGTCAAGATTCAAACCAAGTGTTGAGTGTGAAGATGAGTTGATTGAAACAATGATACGTATTCTTAGAATAGTACACATGTTCGTGAATAGATCCTTAATTAATGAAGCTGATTTCACAACTTTAGAATAGAGGCAAAAGCAGCACACTTTCACTGACTTCGCGGCTCGTTTTTCCAAGCTCAATTGCCTATGAAACCATGAATTACCGCTACAATAAGATGAAGTTCGTTTCATGATTTTTATTCATGAAAACAGAAATGGATTTGTTTCCATGTCTTTTGTTCACATG
>JASCZW010013402.1:0-25683 GCA_034211315.2 Aedes japonicus
AAAAGATCCAAAAACGTTTACATCACACATATAGCGTAAATGACTCGCTCTCTTATTACGTCTTTTTGTTGAAAGAAGTCTAATTTTGTAAAAAAAAATTATAGACATTTCCAGACATTTCAAATTTGTATCACAGATATTTGAAAAAAAATATCTGGCATCTCTGATTTGCTGTGTTATTTTGACAGAATATTTGAGAGTGTGTTCTAGCAATGGGCATTTTACACAAAAGAATCGATTCTGCTGAATCGATTCCCAAATTCTAAAAAAATCGATTCGATAACAAATCGACTGCGAATGAAAGGATTCGAAGAAAATCGATTTGTAGTTTTTATAATTAGTTGCATTGACAGTTTTAGGTTATTTGTTACATTTCCAGAGAGCTTATTCAAATTTGTAAGCTTAAGTTTGATTTATTGATTTATTGATTTATATCTAGTATACCTTTAACCAAGCGCAATGTTATCTTTCGTTTCACCATTCTAAAAGCAGTGCATTATTTTTGATGTTTTGATTTATGGCTCTACAGTAAACAGCTTCGTGTGAATAAATTGTCACCAGAGAGACCATATGTGCGCGTTCAGCAAAATCATGAATATCAGGCGTGCCATGCGCTCAGGTTTTAGCATATACCTTTTATCAATTACAGCTCCCGTTCTCGAGAAAAGCCTTTCTGAAGACCCTAAAGTAACCATGCGAAACAAATAGTTACGCGCAATCGGATATAAATGCGGGTACACACTCTTTTTGATTTCCCAAATTTCCAATGGTTCAGCACTTCTCGAAATAACCAGTTGGTGGAGGATTTTTTTTAGTTCTCCAGAAATTTCACCTAGTGTATCCGGCTCCAATACAGCAATCGATTCAGCAACCTAATAAAAGGAAGTATAATACAATTTCCCAGACCTTGGCCAACAGTTCTTCAAATAGTGGGGTTTCAATATCTACCATCGTCATCCTGCTGAGAAAATGACCAACGCAAATCTTCCACGAATTGCTTGGCAGCAGTTACGATATTTGCTGCACCATCTGTTACAAGCTCATTGATATAAAATCATTGAAAATGTTGTCAGTAAAACTTATTCAACTGTAGCAGAAAACAAAAGTTTCATTACCTTAGATTTGTCAATATTCCAATATATTCAAATTTCTTCCATTTGTTTCGCAAGGTACACACAGTATGTGAATCATCCAATGGTACTGCTTAGCAGGAAATTTTCTCAAAAGCTGAAAACAATCAAATAAGAAAAAAACAAACAGTTCCACGGTGACGGAAAATTTCAAAGAAAAGACAGAAAAGCTTGGACCTTAACCATGAAAAATTTCGCAAAAAGTGATGAAATTTGAAGATTGGATGATCTTTAGTAACGTTTGGAAAACACCGTGTAAAATTTTGGAAGAGGTTTGCTGTGCAAAGCGAAGAAACGGGAGCGAGGTTAAAAAATGTCAAAGTTCAAAGTGTATTTGCTAGGTGAGGGCGGTTCTTGATATCGATCAATGTCAATCAGAATAGGTCTGGCAGCTTGTAACAACATTTTAACATGTTGCAATCGCTTATCGAGTCACTGATGACCTGTGTCGTGAAAAATAATTTTGGAGTTTGAATGTCGATTCTTCCACTAATAAATCGTTTCAGCCAAAAATCGAACTGTATAGGATCGATTCAAAATATCGATTAATCGAGCCCAAAAAATCGATTCAGTAAAAAACGGATCGAGATCGCCCACTGCTAGTGTGTTCATTATTAAGCTTGGGACCGATGTGAGAAAAAAATCGTATTTGTTCGGGACCTAAACGTATAGAAGAATCCAAGTTGAAAAAAGAAGAAGACACCGAGTGGTGATAAATTTGACAGCTCCCATGTTAAAGTATAGGACGAACGTTTTAAAATACTTCTAATAAATTGAAATGAAATTTTAATTAAAAGCGGTTTGTTGTATGATGTAAGAAAAATCCTAAACGGCAAAATAGGGGCATTATTTTGATTTATTTTTTATTTTGCTGAAAATGTCTTAATTGAGTAGTTTTGGATTTTTCTTACATCATACAACAAACCGCTCTTAATTAGAATTTCATTTCAATTTTTTATAAGCATTTTAAAATGTTCGTCCTATACTTTAGCATGGGAGTTGTCAAATTTATCACCACTCGGTGTCTTCTTCTTTTTTCAACCTGGATTCTTCCATTGTGGGCCCGTAAGCGGATACACTTACCCGCAACTCAAAACTACAGGGGTCTAAAGAGAATCTCCTTCCAGCAATAAGTTCGCAGAAAATACACCGAGCCCTCATCTAGTAAAAAGTCCAACTAAATGAAGAGAAGATCCAGCTCTCTTTTCACGAAATCTTAAAAACAGGAAGTTGGCAGTCCCACTCTTCCTGTAAAAATCGCTTCAATCGGGTGCTTTGATGGTTCCTTCGTTTATCATAACAAATGGTGTAATATAAATATATGAAAAAAAATATAGCACTCTTCGCTTGAGTAATTAATTATTGTATGGTTGTTTCCTTTGTTTATTTTCAGAGCCCTATTCAGACTACAAAATGATCGTCACTGCCTTCACCAAAAAGGATGACGGTAAACCCTCGGAAGTATCGCAGCGAACGGACATCAGTGGTCCCAGCGCGCCAAAAGTGGTAAACCTTACCTGCCACTCACAGCATGAGCTTTTCTTCGGTTGGAAGATACCGCAAACCTACTACAACACAATTGACTACTACATCATCAGCTACCGGAATTTAGCGCACAGCGAATACAAAGACATCCGGTTGAGCGCAAATGCTTCAATCGTGGAAACATCGGTAAGATAAAAACAATTAAAAGCATTGTCATGTTGATATGACTTATCTATCATTGCAGATGATCATTCCAAACCTAACAACTAACATGATATACGAAGTTAAGGTGCGAGCTGCTTCCGCAAGTGTCATAAACCCTAAGCAAATTATTCTCGGTTCTTATTCGGAACCGAAAAAGGTAACAATCTTCAAAAATACTAGTTAAATTTAAATCGTTAACAATAAATTTCCATCCAACAGATTTCCCTTCAACCAAACTGTGAGAAAGTTCCTCCACCGTCACAGAGACAATCCTATGATGATTATAACCTAGCCGTTCTGGGCGGTATCGTCTTCAGTTGCTTTGGACTGTTGCTAGTCGTGCTGGCATTCCTGCTGTGGAAGTAAGTACTGATCACTGAAACATTTCTATCCATACCCAATATTATGCCAAACCGTCAAGGTTGTATTTCGCTAAAAATAGCTTTATTTTGAACCAATATTCCCCGGTTCGAAATTCCATGAACGTACCGCGGTTAAACTTAGCTCAATGTTAGCACGCGGAGCGCGTGCCTCTGCCTTGTTCCACAAACGTTGGTTATATTTGCCAATTACACGCAATGATACACACCCGGAATCTCGGTGTCATATTGTTGAGGAAAAAGTCAGACAAAACTGTACCTTGCCGTGGAGAATTAAATACACACACGATTGTAGATAAATATCTCATTTACTGTTTAGAATACATGTACAACATCTTGCCTGTGCTGGATGTTCAGTTCTAGAGTATGCTAGAATAAGGGCGTAGAAATTAGTTCATTCAAAGATCTCCAGTAGTATCCTCATCGAGTTGGAAAATGTTTCTTATATCCCATGATTATGTGGATCGTTTGTAAGAAGTCTATTTTTTCAAAAATTGGTAGTTGCGACTTTGTTCTAGCAAAAGCTGGAGTTATAAAATTCCCAAAATGATTGTTTTCTCATATGCCGCAAACGCTCTCCGTTAGGCATATCATCTAATTTAATACGATCAAATAAAATGATCAAGTTCAAGCTCTTCAAGCACTTTGGAATCAAGCGTTTTGTTTTTGTCAGATTTAATCACACATTATCATTTCCAACGTGTGGAGCTTTATATTTCCTCGGGAATGGAATCACCCTCAGCGCTATTTGCACAACTTACCACGTCAATTGTTCGTTCACAAAAGTGGCAGAGCAAGATGACGACTCGGTATGTCGAGCCTACTGTGATCGATGTGCTCCTAGTGATACCAACATTGACGACTTATATTATTTTCCCAAACCGAGTCTGACTGCGTACTGTGTTTGTAAACAACACTTAATTAACGTGGCACCACCTATATCTCACACAACGTAGATCATTCCGTATCAAGATTGAGTCGGCATGTTGTCTGTTATATGTCGGTAGGTTTGTCAGCATTTGTAACACGTATCAGGTCGTGATTTTCGCTGACAATAAGTTCGAGTATCACAGCTTGGAACTGGTTCGAACCTACAAAGAGAAAAGTTTGATAGTCAATTTTACCATCGTTGAGAGCAAGGTGAATTTAATACTTTAGGTGGTCTCAATACTGTATATGAGAATTTCAGCCATGTTTAAACGCACACTAATACAATCCATATCAAGTAACATACTGGTCTGGCAGACTGAAGCTGTCTCCTTTACACCTATGCAATCGTGCCTGTGATGTCAAACTCGCAGTTCCATTTTAAAACAAACGAGTAAAGGAAATGATTAGTTTCACACTGCCAGGCCTGTGTTCTATGCCATGGGATATGATGCGTCAGGCTGCACGGTTTGTTTACCAATATTTCGGAGGGGGAAGTGCACGTGCTAGTGCTTGTAAACAAAACGTTTAGCCCAAACCGTTTACATTCATGTAGAACTCTTCACTCTTAGGCCAAATTGCAATAAACAGCTGTCATTATGTGCGTAATACACTATTGAGTGTTCCTTACTCTTTCGCTCCACTGCTAAATCTCATTTGATACCCCGCTACTCCACCCGTCTTCCCGACAAACTGAAGAGAATAGACCACCTGAAGTAAATTCACCTTGGTTGAGAGTTAGGATGACTCTAGATTATAGACACTCAAGTAATAGACCGGACAACGTGCCGCCATGTTGTATCCAAAACGATCATTTTCTCGAATTTCCCATACGATTTGACAGTTGTTTTGGATACATCAACTATGCCAGACTCACGTTGTCCGGTCTATTACTTGAGTGTCTATACTCTAGATATACTGCTTATAAACCGTCTATGATGATGGTCAAAATGACCGTAAAAAATAGTATATTTAACATATCCTATTGTTTCGGTGGTTTTGAGTTCTGATTATCAATAGTTCTAATTATCATTGTTCTATACGTCTAATGAACAACTTGGGTAGCTTGTTCTGACGAAACGTGAAAGCAACATTAGGCCAGTAGGGACCATCTTAAAAATTATGACATATCAGTCCCACTATACGACGCAGGCCCTAATTCGCTATCATAATTTTACAGCTTTTCCTGGTTTTGTCCAATTCTTGCGATCATTTTTTATTCTTTGGAAAACTGTGTAGCACACATAGTCATGTATCATGTTATACACTAGCCTATTAAAGTTGAGCATGAGCATGAGCATGATTGACCGCCCACGGATTCCGTTATTGCCAGATGAGCTGTATATACACAAAGAACCAACAGATGATTTTTGGGACTAACATACATCCTCAATGTGTAAAAACTGGTGGTAAATTATAGAGACAGAGACCGGAGAGAATCTCTCAATGTTAGATTCGCTCACATGAAAAAAAAACCATTAAATATCCGGCATTGCTTCTCTCCCATACACAACCAGATAAACTATGGTTTGAGAGCAAAGCCTCGTTCGAACCGGCAGCATGAAACTGCTTGCGAACACTGAACCAATTTTTTTACTACTAAATTGTATCTCTATTCCATGTTTTAATTTTTACATTTGGTTTATCATTTCAACTGGCTAGCCAGAGGGGCTTTACATCGTTATTACAAGGTTTCATAATTTTAATTATTGTTTTAGTTGTGTTGTTTTACATTGAATATGTTTTCCCGTCTTGGGAATGTATTTAATTTAAAGAATTTGATAACCTACCTAACTACAATACCTTAAGCTTAATTTACCAGCTGACTGATGATCGGATGGGGCGACCTCAGGCAGGATTCTCTTAATCTTTCCAGGATTACACGTTTTCTTTCGCCGAGGGTCTGTAGACCAGCCAGGCGATGGATCTCAAAATTTCTGGTTCTCGGAGGACAGTTCAGAATCATCCGAAGGATAGTGTTCTGAACAACCTGCAGTTTCCGATGGTGGTAATTGACGCAACTCTCACAGATTGGCAAACCGTACTCGACCATGGGAAAAAGATTTGTTTGTGAACCGCAAGTTTGTTCTTGGTCGATAGAGTGGACTTTCTGTTGAACAGCGGATACAGAGATCTTAATAAGGTTCTACACTTGTTTGATGTTTTGTCAACATGTGATCGGAACAACAACTTGCTATCTATGGTGAGACCGAGGTAGACTACTTCCCCGGACTAATCGATCGGAGTGTTACAGAGGTAGACTTTGACATCTCGGGACGGAATAAGTCGAGGTGACATCGAATGCCGAAACAGAATCGTCTGGGTTTTAGCTGCATTGAGAATGATCTGTCCAATAGATAGTTCTTGATGATCTTAACAAGATAGATCGGGAAGTTGTATCGATGCAGCTTAAACACCAGACCATCATGCCAGACATTATCGAACGCCTTTTTGACGTCCAATAATGCCATGGCAGATGTCTTTCCAACGGACCTGTTCCGTTTGAGGATGTTAGTTACTCGCGGTGGTGGATAGTAGAGTGACCTTTCCTGAACCCGAATTGTTCCTGGAGGAAGATGTTATTCTGGTTTGCAAAATTCAGTAAACGGCTGAGGATCAGCTTTTCGAACAGCTTCGAGATGGAGGACAAAAGGCTGATGGGGCGATAGCTTTTAGCCCTGGTAGGATCTTTGCCAGGCTTGCGAATAGGGATAACTTTGGCTATTTTCCAGCTAGAAGGAAAGTAGCCAAGCTCCCAGCATCTGTTAAAGACCGCTGCAAGGTGTCGGAAGAAATCAACACTCAAGTTTTTCAACTCGAGGTTGATGACTCCGTCGACACCTGCGGCTTTCATGTTCTTGGTTCGCTTGATGGCAGCTATCATCTCATCAGCTGATATGCTAATATCGTCAGGGACAACTATGGGTGTTTCGGTGATTCTAGACATTGCCTCTGTAACCGTAGGCTCATGTGGGCTCACAATAGTTTGGCCAAGGTTGTGTGAGTTTACGAAATGTTGACCTAGTGCGTTGGCCTTTTCAACAAGGGTGATAAGTAAAGGTGGAACCGGATTCTGGTCGAGCGGACTAAGCGGCGGAATTGGTTTTGGCTTATTTTTTAGGATTTTGATCATCTTCCAAAAGGGTTTTGCGCAATCTGGCAGAGTATAATTTTTTTATTCGAAATGCCGATTTCTGAGATCCATCATCCTGGCTTGGATAAGTGTAGTAAGACGGTTCGAATTGGTCTTAAGGTGAGGTAGACCGGAACGTTGGAATTGTCTTCGAATCGAGTTACGGATCCCGATAATATACTTGGTCGTCCTGTCAAGGTTCAGAGAATCACCCACGATGTTGTTAGTCATGTTCGTGAGGAATATGTCGAAGGTTGAGTGAGTCCCGACTTGACTTAGCCGGGTAGGGGAATCCGGACTCAGCAACGTGTAGTGGCCCTCCTCCAGGTCGTGTTGGATGATGAATCCGTTAGTGTTCCGACGGGTGTTTCCCTAGCCTTCATGTCTTGCATTGAGATCACCAGCGATGGTGAATTGCCCCCGGCGCCGAGTTAGCTTGACGATGTCTTGCCGTAAGACCGCAGCCGCTTGTTTAGGGCAGTAGGCCGCAATGATGACGATCGGTCCGACGGTGGTGTCTACCTCCACACCGATTGCTTCTATAGTTTTGAGCTGAAAACTCAGCAGCAGGCGGCAGTTGATGTTGTAACGCAAGGCAATGGCAACATCCCTCCTTTTGAGTTGGTCAGATCGAGTCTGAAGAGCCGAAAGTCAGGAATAATATCGTTAACCTCTGGCTTGAGGTGCGGTTCGGTGATGATGGCGATGTAGATTTCCTTCTCGTTGAGGAAATCGGTTAGGTCGAGGTTTTTGTTCCGACAGGAACAAGCATTCCAATTCAGGATCTTGATGGTGGCTTCATGGTCCATACTTGTTGATGAAGTTCATCAGCACCATGCTGGCAGCGTTGATTTGTTGCTCCTTGAAACGGCAACGGCGCAGTTGTTGATGCAGGTTCTGGATGAACTCCATCATTTGTTCTGGCGTGCAAAGGTCATCATCAGACTGATGGGTAGCTGGACTACATGTCGCCTGGTTTCCCCAGACTGGAGGAGGGACGTGTTGTACTGGTGGGACTGACGCGGCGTCGGTGTTGGACTGTGGTGGTCGGTTGACGGTTTCGCTGTCGATGGTTTACTTCGAGAGGGGGTAGATTTAGTACGTTGTACCGTAGCTGCGGGAAGTTTTCCTCTGTCACCGGAGGAGACAATTTTCTACTCGTTTTGGTTGTTGCTTGCTTGCAGATTTAAACGTATTCCGATCGTTTTGGGCACGATCGGTTGCTCCCTTCGTGGTTGGCACCAGAGTTGACGCGCTTAGGTTCAGCACATTCGTCCATTTGGCTGCACTCAGTTGTCGCATGTGCTCCGGTACATTTGCCACAACGCGATTTCATGTGGCAGTTCCTGGTACCGTGCCCTAAGGAAAGGCAGTTTCCACACTGCGTGACGTCATTCTTGAGCGGACGTTAACGCTCCCATTCAACAATGATGTTGAAGAGAGCTTTTATTTTCTGGAGATCGTCCAGACGGGTGTAGTCCTTCTCCAGATGGACCAAGAATAATTTGTCCCGATAGTTTCCGGATCCCTTGCGCCCGAATGGGAACACTTTGATCGGCTTAAATTTTACCGATTTAAGCTCGGACATTATTTCCTCTGGGTCATAATCCGGAAGACCACGAATTACTACCTTCAACGGCTTGCTGCCGGGAGCATCGTGGGTGAAAAACTCATTTTTTTCTGCCGCTAGGAATTTTCCCACGGCTTGGAAATCATTCTCCGTAGAGCACATAATTTTAGTGTCCATGCTGCACAGCTTGAAAAGCGGATGAGTTTGTGCCGCGGCGCGCTTATTTCGAAGCAACGATACATCCTTAGAGGTGGTAAAAAGCGGGGGAATTTCCGCTTTCTTCGGTACGTGTTGAACCGGCAACGCAGCATATTGATTGTTTGCCAGTTGTCTGGCATTGACATCCGACGGTCCGGCAGCGGCATCGTCGTTTCGCGGTCGTTTTGTGCCGACGGCTTGTTTACTAGCGGCATCCATTGCTGCTCGCCGTTCTGCAGCGACGTTTTTGCTGCGTATCATCGTCACAGCGATCGGTAGTGACGGGTTTTTTGCAAGTTTTTGCAGCTCCGTTTTAAACTTTGCTA
The DNA here is from genome assembly GCA_034211315.2 of Aedes japonicus. Lineage (NCBI taxonomy): Eukaryota > Metazoa > Arthropoda > Insecta > Diptera > Culicidae > Aedes > Aedes japonicus. Next base: position 9,354 of record JASCZW010013402.1, read on the forward strand.
ATTCGAGCAGATGGCTGAGCGCAGGAGTCTGAACCAATTTCGTTCGCCCGCGACTATATACTAGCGTTGTTAGCATAGCCAAGAAAGAAGGGAGTCACGAAAATGCAGAACGAAGCAAATTTAATAATAGAGTACGGGCCACAATTGAAAAATTAGACACCGGCAACAACTTTGCTTTGTTTAAAGTAGAAGAAGAAGATATTTGCTACCCGTTTCCTACGACCGTGTTAGGGAAAACACATTTTTCAACCTGTTGATTTGAAAATTTGAATAACAGCAAAAGTAGGTCATTTTAAATAGAAAAATTAAACTACTTATACTAATAGAACTTCTTTCAAATATCAATGCGAAAAATTAGTGGGGTTTTCTGGTCAAATGACATATGAATGAAGTAATTATGTTTAGTTGAACGAGAGGTATAAGCGTTAAAAACCTTTCGCTTTTGCGTAACGCTCTAATTTTTTAAATTTTGAAATGACACTCGGTATAGAAAAGAAACGTAAAAGCTGTTGACGAAAAGTGAAAGGAGAATTTTAAAAAAAAGATGCGATACAATGGCAAAGTATGGGGACCTTCTACACCGGCGAGTTCATCAGTTCGATAGGATTGACCAGGACAAGTTGTAGGATTATCTAAAATAGAAATAATGACATTCGATGTCTGTGGGAGTTAAATAAGTACCGATACAAACATCATACAGTTCGGCTTCAATGCTAAAACGTCACCGATGCAATTCTTCATCACATTGGAGCTGGAAACAATCAGCGTCAGTGCGGTGTACTATTCGATTGTGGGACTAACATACATCTTCAATGTGTAACTGGTGACCCATTATAAAGCAATACCGGCGCCGGCCGTGTCCGAATGCTGGTCAGGTAGGGAATGGGAAGGAATGTGTTGACATGATACTCGCTTTGAAGGAAGCCGAGAAATCCTCTGCACTTCCACAATAAATCACTGGGATGTTGGATAGTTGGGGAAAGGTTAGCAGCTGTATAGCGCATCAGATGCGCCATACAGCGCACTAGATGCGCCATTGTTTGGACATATGGAACTGGAGTAAAATCGATTGGCGCGACTGCTATATTCCGGTTTTCAACTGCACCCGGAATATAGAAAACAGACACGTAATCCTACGTTAATACTTTGTTTGGGTTGATTGATTGTCTCTACAAAAAATCTCATTTTCAAAAATGAAAACGGAAGTCTCTGGTCAATCTCTAACTCACAGAAACTCAATCAACTGCTGTTGTCCAGAGTAACATTGTTTATTGTTTAAAGCAAAATGTTAACTACTTCACAACTACGTCCTGCGTAACATATGAAAAGGGCTTATCTATATTGAACAATTCTGTTCTTCGATTTTCTTTTGGTTTATCTCGGCTAAATAATTAAATTTGTGGTTCTCCTAACAGCGTTGGATAAGTAAAGACGTTTGTAAGCTTGCACATTGAACAAAACTTCTGTAGAAAATGCTTTTGCAGTCGCTATCAGAATTGTCAGAATAGAAAAAATGACGAAGAAAATCAATCAACGAAGATAAATCATTTTCAAATGTTACGCGAAATTTCTCTCAAAATTGCTGATCAATTCTCTTTATCGACTTGCTATTTTATAAACAACGCTGCTGTGCAAGCATTTTGATCAGAGATCGAAATTATCGCTCAGCTGGGTGAAAACCATGCTCTCTCTCAAACAGGTTTTCGATGAGTAGCGAACCGTTCACATTTTCATCTCTCCTTTTTCACCGATAATTCATTATCCTCTCGCTTGCATATGCTAAAATATCTCTCTCCACAACTCAACGAACATTTCAAATTTTGTTCTCATGTCACATTTTTCACTGAAAACATGCTAAGATCGCAAACGAGGAGCAAAACCCGAACATAAGGCCAAGTTGGTGCACACTGCTACCGCCATGGACCATCATTATAGAATTATAATGTCAGAATAAAACAAGACGGGTGCATTTTAAGGTGTCAAAAAGTAAGTGAAAAATAATTATCGGCATCTATGATTCACCGAAAAAGAAACGATTTATCAGCTACTCATGCTCTCCGAAAATTCTAAATCGCCGTTGCTTTTCTCGCGAAAACTGCTGTGAGCGTATAAAAGTCTCTCGCTTCTCACATTCTCATTTGCTTCTCCAAGCGGGTGAAAAAGGACGTTTTTCTTCTCAAGTAGGCGAAAATTTCGGTCTCTGATTTTGATGTATTTTGTTGTTCAAAGTATTGTAACAAAGTATTCGGTACACACTTAGAAAATTTTACAGTATTCGGTAATTTTTTTACCGAACTTTCAACAGCTTAACGTTCGGTAATCCGATTCAGATAAAGTCCATTAATTATGACAGTGGGGATTTTTGAGAAAACGTGACGATCCATATAAAAAAATTTGATTGTCTATATAAAAACGTGACAGGGAGGTTATAAAAAGTCAATTATTGCGTGACGTAATTAATGGACGTTCCCTTAATGGAAAAATTTGAAAAGTTCCGGTATTTTTTTACCGGAATACTGTAAAATTTCACCGAATTCCGGTAAATCAGATTACCGAACGTTCGGCTGTTGAAAGTTCGGTAAAAATTAGCGAATTAAATTTTTTCTAAGCGTGTACGCACTTTTCTAGTGTGACGCGAGAATTAAATAAGTAAAAGTAATCAAACAGTCCAACCAAGCGCCCCTGAAGCATTCCGCGCCTTCTGCCAACTTTATGCTTCTATTAATTTCCAATGATTCTAGCAATGATTCCATTATCTCCAATCCGCTCAACCAATGGCAATGCTTTGTGATGTAGTGGGTGGATTATTATAATTTGAGATTATTTCAATACAGACGTCTTGCAAATCTGGAATATCGACAGGTAATCGGTTACACACCGAATACCTGTCGAAATTCCAAATCTCGAGTAACTCATGATTAGGGCCTAATAGCCATTTGTAAACAATGACTTTAAACGTTAATCTCTCTCAATCACAATAGGCACAGTTTCCGGACCTCTATCGGGACACAAAACAACCAAAACTTAGCTTAACATCTCGTGTTCAGGGTTTCATGAATCTAGATTTTGACATCAGTCTTTGAAACAATCCAATCGAAGCGATATAAATAATCAGCAAAAGAATCAAATATGCCGCACTCTGTTTGATTAAATCGATCTAGAGTGTGACAAGAGCCTTCCCTCACTCGAATCAGTTCCACCTGAACCACTCATTGTAATGAACGTTAGAAAGCCTTCGCTTCCCGTCATCCTAGTTGTAATCGCAGTGAAATTTTTCCCCATAGATTGCCTACCGGAATATGTGGACTACACTCTATCCGTGGTCCAACACATGGATCGCTCCCAAGCCGGCACATTCCAATGTGTTTTCATAAATCTGAACAAAGTCGGACAATCCGATGGGGACATCGACGATCTCCTGAAATCGCTCAACTCACTCAATGTAGTCATCTACGTAGTCGACGGATTCTTCAAAGTGACCTACGGAGAAGTGCCACTCAAACCATCGCTGATTGTAATCTACACCGGCGATCAAGCCATGCCAAAGGAATACTTCGAACAGGTCAAAGACAATTTCCAAATCTTCGATACCAATAGCAAAGTATTGGTTATTGGCAATTTGAGTAACCTCTATTGCATAACGGACATCTTTCGAATTCTTGCTACTTACCAGTTCAATCTGGTGGTTTACTTGGGAACTGGCGACTTAAAAGTACTTCGGTTTAGTTACAATAACAAATTGACAGCCAAGTTGTATAAGTTTCCCAATCCTGAAAACCTGTTTGAGGACACAGCTCGTAATATACGCGGGAACTTTTTGAATTTCGCAGTGCTGGAGCACGGCGAAAATGATGAACAACTGGAATGGATGCTGGAAACGGCTGACTTCATCAACGGTATTCTAGTACGTTATCAAATATTTTGTCACGATGATGCAGAGCCATGTATGTTTGCTGCTATATATTCTGGAGTAGACATTGTTATGGCTCCGATGTTTGTGCAGCACTTTAACTTCAACAGTCGCCGTTGGATTTTAGAAAAAAGTCCGGAGTCAGGCGTTCTTGTGGTTCCTAAAGGCAAACCGTTCAACGTTCTAGAGATGTTCCTGAAACCATTCACCATGGAAGCCTGGATTCTTCTGCTCGTCTTACTGTGCGCGATGAAGCTTTTCCAAATCATGTGGCCAACAATATTCATAAATGATCCAATCCTCTTGCTGGTTTGTGGATTGGAGCGTCAAAGTCTGCACCACGCTACAGGTCGAGAGAGAATGATCTTTCTCCCATTGGTTATGATCTTCTTTCTGATGTCCAATGTCTACGAGTGTAAGCTTCTGTCTTTTTTAACCGAAAAACCATCGCATGCAGATTTTGCAACAATACACGATGTGTTGGACTCTGGCCTTAAAGTCAAGTACGACCACTTTTCAAAACCTATGCTCACGAAAAATTCGTTGCTCGCACCGTCCTTAGTGAACGATACCGAGGTATACCTCGATGCGGATGGAGCTATGCCTATTACAAGGATTCAAATCAGGCTGAGAACCTAGTTCGACTAAGGATCAATTACGATTTCAAATTGCGCCGTCCAAAATACGTAGTGCTTAAGGAACGAATGAATACACAAGTATTCGCTTACGTTGTTGACTGGAACACTCCTCTGCGAGATGTGTTCTACTATACTTATCAGGTGTTTTGGGAGTCTGGCATACTGGAAAAATGGAGGATGAATTTATGGGAACAGATAGCATCCGATGAAAGGGCCGAATACAGGGACAGAATACTGGCCGCCACTGGAGAGATTATGCTTGGAATTAAGGATCTCATGCCAGCGTGGTTTGCGCTGGGCGTTGGATTGGTACTGAGTGGAGTGACGTTCCTGGGAGAATTGGCTAGGGCGGTTCTGAAAAAGAACAACATGTTATGCTGGAATCGCAACTGCCTGAAACTATTGAAATGCGGCGCGAATGTTGGTAGCATTTAGATGTGATCGGAAGAAGCTATTTAGGATTGGGAAGCAAAGTGTCAATGATTTGTCATTGACAAAGTACGGGTTTTACGTTTTTTAGTAGAACCGTTGTTGGCTGCAACGAAATAGTCCTGAATAAGTAACAAAGATTGCTGATCCGTCAAAGCTGAAGCTGATCAATGGCTGATATTAAGCTTGAGTCAATTAATATCTGAACACGAAAAAACGAATTTATTACGGAACCATGCTACTGAAATAAAAATATTAAGTACTCAAAATGAAGGTAATTTATTGCTCGTTAAAAGAAAAATAGTGAAAACATTATTGCGGTATGGTTTTAATTAAATCCCGAACATTTTTTAAATTACAACTAATCATATTTGGCGCACTCTGTTGCTTAGCCCAAGCGGCAATTTTGTTCCACCATCTCTCCATATCTGTAGCACCCCAAACCACCTTTACAGTTTTTTTCAACTTCTGTTTGACAATTACCCAATTTAATTTCTGGAATTAGTGGAATACCTGTAACTAGAAAATGAGAATAAAGATTAGTATTTTCCATTTTGTTCCAACTACCTTTATTGCTTATCTTGACAGATACGCGTATTTCGTTTACAATGTGTAGACTTCACCTAAACTTGACTGATGGAATATTTAATCGATTAAATCTGCTACTCGAGCAGGCCAGGGAACTCAATTTTGACAGACACCTTGTCGAAAAATGGTTGATCTATATCTTCACTCCCGTTTCATTTTACTCAATAGTTTAGTACAATTGGTTACTATCTCTTTTTCTTTCACGAAAATGTTACTCAATTTTCGTAAAAAGTGGATCTACTCAACTTTATGAGCCGTGGCCAGACAATTTCTGCGTTAATTGGAAGTTCAATTTCTCGTGTCGTCTACCAACCCAGCCGGTTAATGCCGCGATTAGTCGATGGGTCCACCGACCTTTGGTGGAGTTGTTCCATTTCCTTTGCCACTTAACCATGGATGCGGCTCTAGTGGTCTTACCTCTTGGTACACGTTGTTCGAAGCACTTTACGTCCTCTTTTATGACCATGCCTATTGGCATCATCCCCTCTAGGACGCAGACCGCGTCGCGTGATACCGTTCGGTCTGTACTAACCACTCTTAGGCACCTAGGCAAGCACAGCCTGTGTGTACTCTATAGCTTACTAACGTAGCTCTTGATACTCAAAGCGGTAATCTATGCCGGCCTGCCGTACCTAAGTATGGACAGGGCGACACTGGCCAGGAGTTTACGCTTACTCCTTTGCACCACCGAGCTATTCGACATCATGCAAGATAATGCCGAAATAGCCATAATGGCTTTCTTGCAGGCGTAATCGACGTGACTGACAAAGGACAACTAATCGTCGATCATGACACCAAGATACCTCAAAGATCTGTTCGGTTCAATTGTGCAATTACCTGTATGGATCGTCGCATGTTGTTCCGTTTTCCGATTATTCACCAACGTGACCTCAATCTTATAGTAGGCTAGCTCCAATTGCCTGGAACTCATCCATCTCTCCACAATGCCGATAGAGTGCGAGGCCGTTAACTCGACTTCTTCGATGGATTCAGAACATATCTCAAGGTCGTCTGCGAACCCGACTATCTTCACCCCGCTCGGGAACTCAAGCCGTAGTACCTCATCGTACATTGTGTTCCATAACACCGGACCCAGGACATCGACCCTTGTGGGACGCCTGCGGTGATCTGGACACGTTTCTGGCCTGCCTCTGTGTTGTATACAAGTACGCGTTTCTGGAAATAGCTTCCAAGAATCTTGTACAGGTACCCAGGAACCTTAAGGCGTTGGAGTGAGTCGGCGATAGCCAGTTGGGTACTGGCGCTATAGAACGCATTTACGGATGCCAAACTGATTATTAGACAGACCGCCTATATCCTCCGTGTATGTTGTCAGTCTGTGGAGGATTACCCTATCGAGCAGTTGGTAGCAACACAGGGGTCTGAATTTTCCAGGCGTCCGGGAAGACGCCCTCATCCAGACACATTTGCATCACCATCCTGAACATTTCGGGATCCGGCAAGATAGCCGTCTTGATGGTCAGGTTCGGAATATCAGTCGATCCCGGTGCTTTGTTCACCTTTAGCGATTTTGCTTCCGCAATGAGTTTCTCATTCGTCACCATTGCCTCGTCGCCGGAACCCTTTGTGCCATTGTCAATGCCTACGTGGCCACGGGTGTTCGGCTGAGCCGTCCACCATTCCGTCGCTATGACAGCGTTAAGGTCTGGGATACTCGATCGCTGGTCATGGGACAAATCTACGGCGGCGGGGGGCCATGGACTTGGGTCGTGGTTCGGAAAGAGTTCCCCAACGATCACCTGCAGCAGCTCTGGTGATTGCTCGGTTGTAGCCACCGATCCTCTGGTTTTGGCCATTACTACCCGGTAGGCGTCACCCCACGGATTCGTATTGGCCTTCTGACACAGACCCTCGAAGCAGGCTCGCATGCTGGCCTTTATCTCCCTCTTTAGTGCACCCTTCGCGGCGACTAGTGCCCCTTTACGCTCAATTCTCTCGGCGTCTGACCGCGCTCTTGGCACTCTTCGTCTTGCGTGGAGTCATGTTCTTCGGAGGTCGGCGATCGACTCCGTCCAGCAATACATGGGCGATCTTCCATTTCTCGGTTTGACTTCCCTCGGTATGGTGCGATGCGGTATGGTCGCATCGCACGCTCGTCTAAGTGTCGTACCAGTCTGACATGACCTCAATGAAGCATGCTGTGGTTAGCAGCTTTGGTCGGTTTTTCTCGGAAGCCACTACGTGTAGCGCAGCAACATCCGCTCGATTGCAATATTTTGTTGCGTTAGATACTTTCATTTTGTCGACAGACGAAGCAGGAACTTCGAACGCCACGTCGGCTGGAGATAACCTATGAGCCATTCTCAATTGATCCCCTGCCTCGAATTCGTCCAACTCCTTCAGATGATCCCGATGCACAATATCCGATGTAAGGCCATTCTTATCGACGTACCATTTTGGAACGACAAGAAATCTGTTGTTGATCCATCCATGAATCGCATTTTTTAAAACACGGGCTGGATCGGGCACGATCTCCAGTTTTTGGCTGTTGTCGATGGGATGTTGCAGTTCCAGATCAGACAGAATATTCTGGTTTTTGACGTTCAGCCCCACATCTGTTCACATCTTTAGATTCTCGGAACCGGAGTCAGAGGTAATAAATTGTACTCGTAAGCCAATCTCTTCCGATTTTTCAATAACGGACAACACTAGCTTCTTTAGTGGCTCTGGAGGAATTGATGCTATCGTAAATTCGTACGCAACCACTTGTTTCTATAGACACTCAAGTAATAGACCGGAAAACGTGAGTCTGGCACAGTTGATGTATCCAAAACAACTGTCAAATCGTATGGGAAATGCGTGGAAATGTTCGTTTTGGATACAACATTGCGGCACGTTGTCCGGTCTATTACTTGAGTGTCTATACTTGCTTCCACCGTTGAGCAACTGCAACAAGCATTAAAACCATGCCTTTGGACGCTAAGTCATCAGATGGAGGCAGAGTCGTCTTTCCAACGAACTGTTTAGTGCTGGCACAACACTTTTCTGCTTCGTCGATGCTCATTTCGTCGAGAACCAGTCCAAAATCCCGCTCAATTTCTGTCATGAATTTCAGCAGTTCGAGAATATCCTCAAGGATACCTAAGTTAATCGAAACCATCACCAGGGTCACAGACTCGGGAAAATCGGGAAATGCGGGAAAATTGCGGGAAGCCACTGATTTTTCGCAAACTTTTTGCCATGGATTGGTTTGACCAAATAATTTTAACTTCCCGAACTGCGTCGTTAGCAGACGACGAGAATGCTTGCTTTTTCGTTTGGCTGAAGGTGAATTGTAAATGCATGCATCTCAAAAGATTTTAGATTATGCAGATTTTTAATTTGGCATCGGAAAAACATGAGTCAAACCCGCGAGGGTCACGTCCTGGGAGACGTTGGAAATGCTGACCTGAGTCCGTTACAAAGGTGCACTGCAGCCTAACGTATGTTGGCGTACGGTTTCTTAGCTAGTTCTCACAACGAAAACTTGGGCGTTGGTGACCTTGAATTTTTTTAAATGTATCCTGAAGACCTACGGCCCACATTATTTGCATCCCCCAACACCGGAAGAGGTGAAGAAATTGATAAACTAGAAACTCAGGGAACTTATCAGAAGCTCAGTAAACTTTTTAGAAATCCAGGAAACCTCCCCGAGGTTTTGCTATTCATCCTGATGTTAAAGGAATATCCCAAAAAAAATCAGGGAACTTTCTAAAAGTTAAGGGTTCTTTCTAGAAGTTCAGGCAACTGTCCAGAAATTTAGGGAGGTTCCCAGAAGTTCAGAAAACTTATCAGAATTGTTTGGGCATTTTTCAGAAGTTCATAGAACTATTCAAGATGCTCATGAAAATGCTCCAGAAAAGTAGAGAACTTCCCAAAAATTCAAAGAACTGTCCAGAAATTCATGAAACTTTTTAAAAGTCTGTGGCACTTCCTGAGGTTCAGAGAACTTCACAGAATTTCATGAAACTTGATAGAAGTAAACAGAACATCTTAGAAGTTCAGGGAACTTGTAGGAGTTCGAGGAAGCAAGGCGCTAGAAGGGCACTACAAATGTTGCTCTATTTGAGAAGATTTGTGGACCTAGTCAGGAAGCAGTAAGAAAGAATGCTGAATAATAGTCACCCGAATTTCGTTGGTGTTCCGATCAAAAGTGTTCGCTGTTGAGGTCGATGCGGTACACGATAAGATGCTGGGACCAAAGCTGAATTTTATCTTCACGTCTACAGCAATGGTCGAGTCGTTTTCCAGATCGAATCTCCTATGAGTTCGTTTCTTTTTGACGATTTGACGTTACTTGTTAGAGACAGTATGGAGAAAATCGTTAAGCTCGAGCGCCTGACAGTCGTCCCTTTATGTGGAAACTGGTTTTTCCTCTAAACCGGCAATTAAGAAAGCAACAGAATTTGCTAAAATTTCCGACAAAGACGTTTCGGTATCCCGCAAAAGATCATATTTTTACTGTTTTTTTTTCTTTCTTTGAAGCAACTAAACAAATCTCCATTAACATTCCCTTTAACGCGTTACGTCATCTGCATTAATCTTGTTGTTATAACTCACTGTGTTTGGAAACGTTCGTAGGTAAAGAATATCTGGGCGCAGCATCTGCTCACGAAGTAAAAGAAGAAATTGGGCAGCTATGCTAAATGCCGACTGATGTTGCTTTCCGGATTCCAGAGAAAAGAATATCGTTCTTTTGTCGCAAACAAATGCGAATTTTCAATCAATGGGAAGTGTCTGTTGGTGAACACTCCCGCTTCACTTTACTCACTTTTTGAGTACAATTGTATGCTATCTCTTTTTCTCTCACGAAAATGTTACTCAATTTTCGTTGAACAGTAGATCAACTCAATTTTTGAGTAGATCCACTTTTTACGGAAATTGAGTAACATTTCCGTGAGAGAAAAAGAGATAGCATACAATTGTACTCAAAAATTGAGTAAAGTGAAGCGGGAGTGAACCAAACTGAAAAAAAATGTGGGAGCTCAGAAATTTGTCTACGAACTGTCAACAACATTGCGAACACTATGTCCTTGATACAATATGCACACAACGCACGCTGTACGCAAAAACCCCGATTGCTTTACTATTTTTCTTCGATGTTTATACTTCTAGAAGCATGAAAGATCAATGACTTATATAAAGCTAAGGGGTTCTCGATAGCAATATGAGAGACCAAAGCAGATTATGCAATACGTAAGAAGGCCGCAGCTACTTTAAAAAAAACTTCATAAACTTCAAAAATATTATTCCAATACCAATTTTAACTTATCTTCCCAGTCGGGAAAATAATGCAAACATGCGGGAAAAATGCTGGAATTTTTAGATTAAGGTGAATCGCTGCTCCATGTATTTTTTCCTATCTTTTATCTCCGTCTCGCAAACTTACCTCGCAGTTTCAAATTGATAAATTTCGATTGTTAGTGAATGAACATCGAATTGAACTACCAGGAGGAAAGTGGACGTCTGGAATTCAACGCAGCAGTAGTCGATGGAAACGGAAAGCCTCTTTCTATAAGCTTGTCGTAACCACGCTGACATGCAAATCAGATTTGCTGCGAATCCATTATCGTTGCTTCCGACCAATGTTTCACGTGGTGAACTTTGTTACAAGCAATCTCCAAAAAGTTCGAATCTACGAAGTCCGAATCATCTTTTTTCTCTCGCGCAACCAGATTGCCCTAGCGACTTCTCCAAAGACGAATCGATCTAAAGTAGAAAACATTCCATCCAATCGAATATTTAGCAAATTACATCTTCAGCTTCGTAACTTGCTCTAGCAAACGAAAAATTTTATCTCTTAGACTAGATTTGTCGGAATGGTTAGAAAGGCAAAATAGAGAACTTGGATCGGGGGAAGGAAAAACACACGTGTTAAGTTCTAGCAAGAGAAACACAAGAATGATTTTTTATTTACTTCCGGAAATACAAAGGAATGACAGCTATGCTGTTTCTCTACGTCGATGATGTTGTCTTTACAACGATTATGTTGTCGCCGCTCGGAGCGCTCAACACTCCTCCTCAACTTCAGTCGACTTCACTCCGATGGCCGTCCGAAGTTCCCGAAGTTTCACCGCCGCTAGCGGTTTCGTCAGGATGTCCGCTTCCATCCGATCAGTCGGACAGTATTGGATCGACACAACACCGCCCGCCACAAGGTCCTTGACAAAACAGTATTTGGTGTCAATGTGCTTTGATCTGCGTGAAGTTCTGTCCGTAGCTGAAAGAGCAATACAGCTCTGGTTATCCTCACGCACCAAAACGGGATACTTAACGGATACGCCCAGATCAGCCATCAGCTTTCGTAGCCACTGCAACTCCTGGAGACAATCAGCCAAGGCGATATACTCGGCTTCTGTACTCGACAACGCCACGCTCGTTTGCTTCCTGCAGCACCATTCGATGAGCCCACCACCGAACTTGAATAAGAATCCAGTATTGGATTTCCGATCCGATATTTCGCCGGCCCAATCAGCATCAACGAAGCATTCCAGCGGTTGGTGTTCGTCGGCGCCCAGGAACAACTCACAGTCAATCGTCCCCTTCAAATAACGAAGTATCTTCTTGGCCTCAATCCAATCGGCCTTCGTTGGTGTTGAAACACGTCGTCCAAGAATAGAGGTAGCGATTGCAATATCCGGTCGGCTGTTTATGGCGATATACAATAAAGCACCTATTAAGCTTTGGTACATGTCCTTCTCGCCAAGCTCAGCATTCTCCTCCTGCTGTTGTTGTAGGTAGCCACTCGACATCGGTACCTTCGACGTGTTAGCCTTCTCCATACCAAATCGTACGAGAGTTTTGCTGATGTACGACTTTTGGTTAAGCACGAAACCACCAGCTTTCTTGCGTACATGAATCCCTAGGAAACACGTAAGATCTCCCAGCTCGGTGATTTTGAAATTCTGCCTCAAAACATTCAGCAGCGCACGGTATTCTTGCTCGGTGCTACAGGCGACGATAAGGTCATCTACGTACAACAGCACGTACACGTAGCGACCGCTGATCTGCTTCGAATATAGGCAGGGATCCGCCTTCGACTGCTGAAACCCGGCACCCTTCAGAACAGCGTCTATCTTCAGGTTCCATACACGAGCAGCCTGTTTCAGTCCGTATAAGCTCCGTTTGAGAAGGCAAACCGCTTTTGGATCGCCGTTCTCGTAACCAGGAGGCTGCCTCATGTAGATCTTCTCCTGCAACTCGCCGTAGAGGTATGCTGTCTTGATGTCGACGTGCCTTGTTAACATCTTACGGCTACTCGCCAGCGTTAGAACCGTTCGGAAGGTGGTTTGCCTCACCACCGGTGCGAAGATCTGGTCATACTCGCTCCCGTATTTCTGGCAAAACCCTTGAGCAACGAGTCTGGCTTTGAAACGCACAACGTTCCCGGTTGCATCCTCCTTACGCTTAAACACCCATTTAGACCCAATCGCTCTCCGATCGGGGGTAGCTTGACCAGCTCCCACGTGCCGTTTTCTCGCAAGGACTCCATCTCTTCTGCCATTGCCGCTTTCCACATTTCGCTCTCAGGGCTCGCTATAGCTTCTGCATAGCTTCGCGGTTCGTCTACCACCGCTGCAGCAAGACCAATCGTTTCTCGGAACCTTTCCGGCGCGACGCCGATGTTTGACCTAGCAGATCGACGTATTTTAACCGGAAACCGCTCCTCCTGAACATCTTCCAGCTCCTCCTGAACCAAGGCATCATCAAATCCCAGAAAGCCCAATGCATCATCAAATCCGAAATACTCATCATCCAAATCGACATCCTGCTCGAATTGTTCGGAACGAATTCCCAAACGCATCATCACTGCTTCATCAACATCGGATTCACGGGTGGGACCGTCCTGTACCTTCGGCGTTTCTTCATCTGCATCGCTTCCAGTATCACTGGCGGCTTTATGGGTAGGGCCATGCTGCACTTCCTTCGTCTGCGTCTCTTCATCCAGCTCCACAAACCGCACATCCCGGCTCACAACAATTCTTCCGGTACGCACATCCAGCAGGCGGTATGCCTTATGTTCAGAAGAGTAACCCACAAAGGTAAGTTTTTCAGCTTTGATCTCGAACTTCTTCCGCTTCTGGGGTGGAATCCACGCGTAAGCTGTACACCCGAAAACCTTCATACCTTTCAGGTCCGGCTTCCGCCCAAACCATAGCTCAAAAGGAGTTGTACCGACAGCTCTGGACGGTACCCTGTTGTGTATGTAAGCAGCAGTGTTCAGTGCCTCTGCCCAAAAACGCCGTGGCAATCCAGCGTCCAGTAACATACATAAGCTCATTTCGTTGAGCGTTCGATTTTTTCGCTCTGACACCCCATTCTGTTGGGGTGCATACCCAGCGGTAAACTCGGGTTTGATTCCCTCCTCAGCATAAAATTTACGAAGATTATTACTGGTGTACTCACCTCCTCTGTCCGAGCGTATGGCCTTTGGCTTCTTACCCAGCTGGTTCTGGGCAAATCGAACGTATTCCCGAATCTTGGCATCGACCTCGGATTTTTCCTTCAAAAATACACCACAGTGTACCTACTGTGGTCGTCCGTCATGGTCATATAGTACTTGCAGCCGCCCGGGGTTACAGTCATCGGACCGCACACATCACTGTGTACTATATCGAGCACCTCCTTTGAAGTTTTTTCGGCCACCTGCGGAAACGACGGTCTTGCCATCTTCGCCTTCATGCAGCACTCGCACGTCACCCTGATTCCACAATCATGAACAGATATACCAGATACCAGGTTCTTACGCGCCATTTCCTTCAGAGCTTCAGGATTCCTGTGACCAAGCCGTCGATGCCACGTATGCTGACATTCCTTGGTATGACGCCCACTATTCACCAGCATCGAACGACCAGGTAGATTCAACAAGTATAGTCCACCGACTTTATCAGCGATCGCGACGACTTTCGTACCGTACAACAACTTACACGATTTCTCGTCAAATTCCGCACGCACACCTTTGTTCGACAGTTTTGCCACCGACACGAGATTGCATTCGAGCTCTGGAGCAAAAATTACGTCCGTCAACGTTACCGAAACGTTTTCACCACTATCGTTCACGCACTGGATCGTACAGTCCCCGATGCCTTCCGTACGAAGCATTTTTCCATCCGCCGCGGAAATAATGGGCCGCACACTTTGTCCAAACGAGCGAACGAACGCTTGTCGTTGGCCAAGTGCGACGTCGCACCGGAATCAATCAACCACGCACTCACGCCGACAACACTCGGTCGCACCATAAACGTGAACGACTCTTTGTCGTTTTCGCGCACCGTTTTGGCTTTTTCTTTCCCTTCTTTTGATTTTTCTCATCGCAGCTCCGTTCCGCCAAGAACGCCTTGCAATTACGTTTTCGGTGCCCCTGCTTTCCGCAAAAATAACACGTAACCGATTTCTGCTGCTGCTGACTGGATCCAACCCGCAGTACTTGCTCATCCGTTGCGCCTGTTTGCTTCCTCTGCTTGTCCGCCTCGTCGACAAGTTTCACTCGAACCATTTCCAATGTCAGTTCAGCTTCGTCTCTTACTTCCAACGCCGTGGTCAGCGATTGAACGCGTCCGGAAGGCCCCGAAGAATCAGCGCTACTTTCAGGCATTCGCTCATCTCGAACCCCGAATTCTCGAGCCGCGCATACTGCTTTGAAATACTGGCCAAGTAGGCCTTCCATGTCCATCACCCACCTTGTAGTTTTGGCTGGTGATTTGTTTTAGCAACGTCACCTTCTGCCCGAGGGACGTTTTGTTGTGATGCTGCTTGAGTGCATCCCACGTCGCTTTTGCCGTTGTTTTGTCGCGGATCAAATTGTACTGGCTTTCATCGACCAGCAACTGGATGGTGGCCAGCGTCTTCTCATCACCATCTCTCCACGGATCCGTCACCGGATTCGGTGCAACACCAGGATCGACGAACTTCCATAACTGCTCACGCCGGAGCAGCGCCGTAACGGAGAAGGACCACGCAGGATAGTTGGAGTTATTCAACTTCATCACTCTGGCCCACTCCATTTCGCGAAAGTTCCGGAAAACACTGCTCCGTTCTTTCACTTGCGGTTCTTACGAAAAACAACAACCGATCTCGAAAAATAACGACAAAAAATCGATACTTTCACTTCCCGCAACTAATCCTTAACGAAACCGACTGGGCCCATAACCTGTCGGAATGGTTAGAAAGGCAAAATAGAGAACTTGGATCGGGGGAAGGAAAAACACACGTGTTAAGTTCTAGCAAGAGAAACACAAGAATGATTTTTTATTTACTTCTGGAAATACAAAGGAATGACAGCTATGCTGTTTCTCTACGTCGATGATGTTGTCTTTACAACGATTATGTTGTCGCCGCTCGGAGCGCTCAACAAGATTGTGACGTAGTACCACCTCCCCGCATAGGTACCTGTTCAATGTTTCCAATGATTCAAACTCCGAAAGTCCTCAATCTTGATGGCAGTATGTTCTTTTACTATTCTCACCACTCATAAATGTTCTCAACCACCTTTATTTCCTGCCACTCCTCATCCAGCGGAGTGACGGCTATTGAATATTCTCGTTCCATTGGCATTTCTTTGCCGTTCGGGAAATGAAGCTGCATCTAACTAAAGGTTAATTTATGAGGTTTCATTACCTCATTGATGCTTACGCTGCAAATTTTGCTGTGGCTTGAAAGCTTGAGCAAGAGAATGTCTTCTCTCGCACGCGTTCCCACGGAGGCCTTAACCTACTCGCGGCGAACGATTGGATCTCTCGGGAACCGATGAAAATGGAGACCCTGA
>JASCZW010013403.1:0-25652 GCA_034211315.2 Aedes japonicus
ACGCTTGACCCCTGCCATCAGAGTTTGTACAGCCACCTTGTCCACCTTCTTCGCCGCAGAAAGCCAGTTTGCCTTGAACTGCTGCTTGTCCTTAGCAGTTTTTTTTGGTCTTCTTTAGGTTCCGCTTGACAATAGCCCAGTATTTCTCAATTGGGCGGAGCTCTGGCGTGTTGGGAGGGTTCTTGTCCTTGGGAACCACCTGCACGTTGTTGGCGGCGTACCACTCCATGGCCTTTTTACCGTAATGGCAAGATGCCAAATCCGGCCAAAACAGTACGGAACAACTGTGTTTCTTCAGGAAAGGCAGCAGACGTTTATTCAAACACTCTTTCACGTAAATTTCTTGGTTGACAGTCCCGGAAGCTATGAAAATGCTGCTTTTCAAGCCACAGGTACAGATGGCTTGCCAAACCAGATATTTCTTTGCGAACTTTGACAGTTTCGTGTGCTTGAAAATATCTGCTACCTTTCCCCTTCCTTTTGCCGTATAAAACTCCTGTCCCGGAAGCTGCTTGTAGTCGGCTTTGAAGTAGGTGTCGTCGTCCATTACCACGCAGTCAAACTTCGTCAGCATCGTCGTGTACAGCCTCCGGGATCGCGCTTTGGCCGTCGTATTTTGTTTATCATCGCGATTTGGAGTCACTACCTTCTTGTAAGTCGATAGTCCGGCTCGTTTTTTGGCTCGATGCACGGTTGTAGACATCTCGGAGAGATAGGTTAGGGTTTCGCTTGAAACTACCGGCAACTCTCTTTGTCGTCTCAGCGGCTTCCGGTTTTCGATTTCCCCCCGATCCAGACTTCCTGGCTGTCGACAAACGTTCCCCAAACACTTTAATTACATTTGTAACGGTTGATTTGGCAACTTTTAGCGATTTTGCCAACTTTGCGTGCGAGTAGCTCGGATTTTCGCGATGCGCGAGCAAAATTTTGATACGCTGCTCTTCTTGCTTGGACGGCATTTTGACAACTGAAGAGTGAATTCCAAAATCAAAATAGGAGCAACATTCTACACACACACGCCTTCAACATGAGGGGTGTTCAGGTTTTTTTAAATGCAAAATTGAAAGAAATACGTCAAGTTGATATTGACCAAATTTTGACCGTATCGCCCTTTAATACCCAGGCCAGTTATCAAGACCAAAATTAGATATTCATAAGTCATTTTATCCTGTTTGAGTTATCATTTCTCGTGTCCCAAATCCCCTTGCAATCTTATATATTTTTGTTTTTGAAGAGCCTAAATGATGAAATGTTTTCAAAGAGCCTTACCTAAATGATATATTTACACCTAATCCACATGCAAGGTTGGCAAAATAATAATATAAAACCCGAATTAATCCACCGATGATGAACATGAACCCTTCTTACACTTCACCAGAATTACGAACTCAAATGTGGCCAATATGGTACTGGATACATATTTTCATTAGAAAATATTCTAAATGTCATATTTTTAGTTTATAAGATGAACTATTTGACAATCCTGAACGTATTGCTCAGCGATTTGATTAAAATATTGTCAATAATAGTGCTTAGCGACCTGTTTATGTTATGTATATAAAAGGGGAAATTACATAAATATTAGAAATTTCATATAATCAGTCCATAGAATGAATTATTAGACAATCCCAAGCGTCAGCTTTGGTTATCGATATGGATTCACGATGCTTAATAAGTACATGTTCGTTGAAAATTGTGTAGTTATAGTAAATGGAGACTTTGTGTAATTATCGAATATACTCGTTGCAGTTCAAAACCAGACGACTCAAGCGAATCGATCCTGCTCTAATCCTATAGAGTCGCATAGTGTGGCTAGTCCACTGTATGATAAAAAGTCGAGTTTTCAAGCGGTCTTAATACCCTTCTTTTAGTGTAAGACTATGGTGGTCCTTGTTTTCAGACATATTGAAAATCTAACTTTTTTATTTGCAGAAATAAAGGCGTATATTCTTCAAAAAAGTTGTAGATGAGAAAATTTTAAGCGTCTATGCTACGACAATTTTTTCTGTAGCTTTTGAAATGACCGAATTAGAGCAATTTTTCCTACATACGTAGCGTAAGGTGTCCCTATAAAAATCTGTTATTTTGCTGTACCTACTCATAAGGTCCTGTACAACATTTGCACCAACTTTTTTTTGCTTGGCAATTCATTTTTTCTTCATATCTTCCTTCCTAGGATGCTTCCCAAGTGCCTGCTTAATGATGGCCCAGTACTTTTCAACTGGCCGCAGTTCCGGTGTGTTCGGGGGGTTGATATACTAACGCACGAAATTGACCACCTTAGGCTTGTTCCACTCCAAAACCTCTTTCGAGTGATAGCACGAGGCTAAATCCGGCTAAATCGTAGGACCATCGTGTGAACTCAGAAGAAGAAGTAGACGCTTTTGGACACCTGCCGACCGGACATCTGCCGGAAGTCTGCTTTTACATACGCCTCATCATCCATAACAAGTCAATGTGGTTTCGTCAACATCTGGGTGTAGAGCTTCCGTGCACGTGTTTTACCTACCGTATTCTGCCGTTCATCGCGATTAGGCATCTTTTGGACTTTGTACGTGTGTACTGCCGTTATAAGCATAACTGTCCCATGTATATAGGGAATCCCATAGAACATGGGACAGTTATGCGTATAACGGCAGTGTAGTCCTTCACGTTTTTTTGCATCTTGCACGAAAGTTTTGGTAGATTCAGTTTCTTCGACACATCTCGAACTTAACTGTTGGGATTCCTCTTGGAAGCTTGAACTACCCGCTTGTGATCCTTAACACTATACGGAGATCCATTTTTAGCACTTTTTTTTTCTCTCCGATCGTTGTTCAAACGTTCGTGGTAACCATTTAAAACACGAGACACCGTAGAATGTACCATTTCCAGCTTCCTGCTGATGGCACGATGAGAAAAATCTGGATTTTAGAATTACGTATGCAACATTTCTTTGTGCCGCTGCTGTTCTTCCGACCCCATCTTCGCAACGATTGCACATCTGCTAAAGAAACTTACACAGCGTAAACAAATACACATCGAACTAATTCCACCCAAAATTTCAATAGAAAATACCCAACGGGTAAAAAGTTAAAGCCATTTAAAAAAGGTACAATTTGATTCCGTACAACCTTTAGCCTTACCTTTAAAAGATTTAAGCTACGTTACACTTAAATAATAGCAGCAAAAAAAATTACACATAATTCACCAAAACCGATTATTTATTTCACAATAATAGAGTTATACCTACTTTAAAAATGTTTGATAAAGATGTTAATTCTTCTTTCTGTAAAATCCTCGAGCTTTTTGTGGTACACCCATCGTCAGGATCCGTACGGTATCATCAGGTACACCCGCCGTGAGGATTCTCCGTCTTCTCTTGAAACCATCGGTACCATTTGGTTTCTTCTTAGATACGAAGTGTTTGTGCTTAACTAGAGCGCAGGACTTCTCTATTGGGCGAAGTACTCGCCAATTTGGTGGATAGACTGTTTTTGCATGTATTTGACCTCTTGTACTTTATACCATTCCAGGACGGATTTCGCATAGTGACAAGAGGCCGCTGGAGAATCGTGGCTTCTGATAAACGTAGCAAAAAATTGGTATAAAGCTCCTTACCACGACTGTTTGCAGTGAAATTTGGTTTGAATTTGGTTTGAAAGAAGGGGAACTTGGAGTAGAGCACACTGATTGCCACTAAATATTGGCCAACGTGCTTTTGCACATTTGTTTGAGGATTTGTTAAGGGACACAAATGTCCAAATTCAAAGTTCGGATACCGTGCAAACTAGCAAGCAGTTGTGAGCTTGTAAATTTGTCATTATAGCTTATTAGCGATAAATCTGAGAGGGTTGATTCATCGATTTGTTTCACAATTTTTCCAAATGGCTACATTCCGCCCACTTGCATGTGAGGCGGTGCGAGTTGCTTTCGTGATTTTGAATCGGTGAATTGTGAATTAATAGTAAGGTTATTACAGGGTGCTTAGAAAGGCATACATTGAGGGTGGCTGAGCGGAAGAGATGAATAGAAATGTGCTTTCTGATAGTTTGTTTACAGATCAAACCAATAATTAACCTACAAACATTATATGTACCTACTATTAATAGAGGGTGACAGTAGCAGTGCAGACAAGTAACCTCTCATGATTAAGGGGCTATTAAGTAGAACAGTCGACTGAGTTCATCAGATATCGCTCGAATGGGCGATATAAATATCTCTTAGGTTCCCAATTAAAAACCACGATCACACTTTCTGAGTGGCCCCAAGAGCATCCTTACTGTTGGTTTAATCGGTTCAATTTGGAAATCGGTACTAATTTTCAAATATTTCACTTGACAG
This sequence comes from Aedes japonicus, assembly GCA_034211315.2. Classification (NCBI taxonomy): domain Eukaryota; kingdom Metazoa; phylum Arthropoda; class Insecta; order Diptera; family Culicidae; genus Aedes; species Aedes japonicus. Next base: position 4,324 of record JASCZW010013403.1, read on the forward strand.
CATATCGTTAACCAAAACGAACCCTGCTGCTACCCAATCCTGTTATTCAATATCCCAGAGATTTCTCGTGGAAGTGCAGTGGACTCCGCGGCTTCCAATAAAGCGAATATCACGTCAACGTAACGTCAACGAAGTAGCTATCTCGGGCGATCTTAAAAGTTGGGCACCATTCTCACTCTGTACGCCTTCAGTCCTTGCCTCTGCTTCACTTTTTGTACGTATAATTTTGATTTCCTAACTTTGCGAGCCACATTTCGCACAAAAGGTTTGGATTATAATCAATAATGGCTGTCACTTTCTTGTCCATTTGTTGGAAGCATAATTTTTGATTTGTGCCACTTCCAATCTTCCAATTCACATTCAAGCGCTGGTCAAACGATTTGCAAATACAACAGACGGTATTTTTCGGTAGTTTGAGTTTCTTGGCAAGATCGCGTATAGGAAAGGCTTGTAAGAACACGATCCGTTTTTTGCTCGTAACATGTATAATTTTTATTTTTTCGCAAATCCAAAGACATCTTTCGAAAGACGAACTAAAAGGCTCCAACTTCGCTTAAAGAACTGATTATTTAGAGTCAATAAAAAAAAGTTAGGGCCTATTTTCGAAATCCATCGAAAATTGCTATTTCAAATAATGTATTGTTATATTTCAATTTATTGTTGATTTCATGGTATTTCCAAACATAAAAAATATCATTCATATGTTTTAAAACGAAAAAAAAGGTGTTCCATCTTACAATCCCAACAGTGTTCCATCTTACAAACATGACGCCATAAACATAAAAATTCAAAAAATTGTTTCACTTTACGATTTGTTTGATAAATGCCTTTGGATCATAAAAATACACCAAAAATGCTAGCCAACGCAAATGTTAACCTTTTGAAAAAGATGGGAAATTTCCACTTACTAAGCAAAAGAAATAATTGCTATTTTAATTATGCTGACACTAAGTGGCGAACCAGCCCAGGCGGCTGAAAGCCACTTTAATAAAGAAAGAATTAATACAAAATATGCTGACACTTTCGAACATTGAAACCTGGAAGAGCTAAATCGAATCGAAAGTGTATTCACTCCAAAAGCAAATGAAAATTGAAAAATAGTAAAAAAATAAGATTAACACTTGTCAGCGCGATAGTGTTGTCGCTATGAATGTCAAAAGTGGCGCTGTTCCGTCCTACAAGCTGTTTCATCTTACAAGCCTTTCCTCTACCGATAAACTTAGATTTAGCTGCCATTCGTACTAAATGCGTTTGCGCACTGCCCCTCGACGCCATTTTACTGAATGTAACAAGATTGTCAACATGTTGTACCAAGTAATAAAGTGGAGAGTTTCAGCTGTCATATAAGTGAAACGATTTAGTGACCCGTGAAATATTTAGCACGGAAGCAAGGTTTGACAACAATGGGCTCATCTCTCCATCAAACTTGATCAAGTTCCATAACCACTGATTACCCTCATGATTAGCTCTGTGGAGCTGACATTCCCGCTCTCCCTATCCAGAGTGCTTCGATCGGGTGCCCTGATGGTCCCTCTCGTTTCCCTGTATTAGCATTATGTTAATATTTATACAAGAGAAAAGTACTATGGCATTTGCATCTACTACATATGTTTTTCAATTTGTTGATCCTTCGAATAATTTGTTGAATAACGATGTTTTGAATTCGTGAATTGTTAAATTAATCTGAAATAAAAAAACTAAATTTGAAATAAAATGCGTGTTGAAGATATCCATATTTAGTTTAAGAAACCTGAATTAGTCTAACGTTAACAGTTCGACATGACACGAATTGTCCTTGTCTGAGAGTAGAGAGCGAGAGAGAATCTGATCCCGATTACGATGGTAGCCGATGGTTGCTCTAGAATAGGCAGATAAAGAACAGTTCAAAATTTTGTAAATAGTCAGTATCGAAATACACATCGAATCTTAAACACATTTCGTTTTAGTGCTTTCTTTCTGGTCATTCGATAACAAGTGGATTTTACGTTGGCATTCCCAGACTTGTGCGCGTTTGATCTCGATTGGAAAATCGGCAAAGTCCTCCCGTAAAAAGGGACTTTGATCATTTTGTGGGTCATTGGGCTATTCTCCGCGAGTGACACCTTTTCGGGGCTAGTTGAAACTAGCGAAGAAAAACCTTCGAACACGGCAAGGCGATTATCGTAATCATTTGGTCCTTCGAGCCGGATCGAAGGCAGTTCTAACCGAGAAGAAACTTCTCGCTGAGTGGTGTGAAGAAAGCGATTTGACCAACCGCGCGCGCGGGTCAAGACTTCATCATATTGATAGTGCTATTATTGCCTTTGTGCAAACAAACAGTGCGAGTGCGCTGGGAGGCTTTACCAAGGCGGGTAAACCTCGTTGGTGTGTGAAGAAAATATTTTTCGGTTCGTGTGACTGTTTTCGCGATAGTGCCAAGGCGGGTGCTATTTGGACTCTGTGAGTGATTCGATCATCGCAAAACGATATCGCGGCGGTGCTTTGGAAGAACGATAGTGACGCTACGTTCTAGTGCTTCGAATGCGAGTCTAAGTTTCAAGTTTCGAAACACTTTCTACCGTCGGCAAACAGTTCGTGCGTGATCTTTGTGTGACTGAAACATTTACCAGTGATACTCTACAATAGAAGAACGAGCATTCATCTTGGCCATATTGTCTGTGGTCATTGTTGGAAGGTGATTCACCCTGTATCACCGTCATCGCCATCTTCAAGGCTTGCTAGCGTGGCTTAAGAACGCGACTCGGCGCCATCGCTTTGGTGCCATTTGATTGGTGGAATTGGATTGGATTGATTTCATCGACCATTTAGAAAGCATCCGATCACAAGGATATCTCCCGGTGAGTCCGTTCTATGTTATCGTTGCATGTGTGGCTAGCAGTAGCCGTGATTAGAATATAAGAAAGTGGGTAGCTTTTTTCATTTGCTATTGTGGCTTGGTGGTTAAGACGGCCGCGAATCGAGTGGAAAACCGTTCGCGCCCTCGATTTGCGATACCGCGTAGAAGTGGGTTCGTTCGCGACGGGAAGGAGAGATCGATTCGATTGAAAAACGATCCACTTCCGTCGATTTGCTTCGTCGCGAAGAGTTTTACACCGCGACGGGAAGGAGCAATTTCGTTCGATTGTGTATTACTCTCGCCGGTTCGGTTCCGCGTAGAAACGGTTAATTTTCGCGTCGGGAAGGATTTTTCGTTCGAATTGAATTACCGTTTCCGTTCGTTTGTTCGAGATGCCTGCAAAGGAGGAGAAGCAGTTGGCTGGTAGTTTCGCCCAGCGCAAACGCGTATTAAAAATTTTCGATGCACTAGAGCGGTTCATTCACGATTATGACCATGATCGTGACAGTTTTCAATTGTGTGTGCGCATTGATTCGGTAGACAAGCTGAACGCTGATTTCGGGGAGTGTCAGAGTACGATCGAGAGATTCGATTCACCAGAAGCGCTGGACCAACACATCGACGAACGAGTGCAATTCGAGCAGCGGTACTGCCAGGCAAAGGGTTTTCTTCTGTCGAAGCGTGGTGGAGATAACAACCAGTCGTTACTGAATGAATCGATCCCTGCACAACATCATCCAAATTTCCACCTACGTCTACCCAAAATTGATTTGCCAAAGTTTAATGGGGATTTTTCACGTTGGATTTCATTTCGAGATACATTCACGTCGATGGTACACATTAACTGCGATATTCCGACTGTCGCAAAGCTCCAGTATCTCCTTCAATCACTCGAGGGTGGTGCCAAGAAGCCGTTTGAATCGGTGGACATCGAAGCTGACAGCTACGCCACTACATGGGAAGCTCTCTTGAAGCGATATGACAACCGCAAGTACCTCAAGAAGCAGCTCTTCAAGGCCCTTTCCGATTTGCCAGCAGTTAAGCAGGAGTGTGCTACGCGCATCCACAGTTTAGTCGACGATTTTCAACGTCATGTTCGCGCCCTCTGCAAGTTGGGTGAACCAGTGGATCATTGGGATTTGCCACTCATCCATCTGCTTACGTACAAGCTGGATCAAACCACACTTCGTGCCTGGGAAGAGAAAACCAGCCAACTGGACGACTTGAAGTACAATGAGATGGTCGACTTTCTCTACCAACGGGTACGAATTTTCAACTCCGTAAGCCCAGACAAGCATCAATCAACGTCGTATATGGTGGCCGGCATTCCACAGAGAAACTACAAGCAGAACCTGTCAGTCAACGCAGCCACAGCCTCCACTCCTAGTTATTCCTGTCCACTTTCTTGTACGGACAACCATTCTCTGCGAACATGCCCAGTGTTTCTTGAGAAAAACGTCAACCAACGTCGGGAGCTGGTATCTCAAAGGCGATTATGTTGGAATTGTCTCAGCGTTGGCCATCAATCAAGGAATTGTGGTTCAAAATTCACCTGTCGCACGTGTCACGAGAAACATCATTCTCTTCTGCATAATTTTACCCAAGCGAAGGTATCATCCACATCAGCTATCCAAAGCAGTTTGGCTAAGTCAACTACGTCGTCCAAGTCTACTGCTCCAACAGCTTCAGTTCAACAATCCCTTCCATCCACGTCACAAACCGTGGATATGTCCGGTGCCCAGCAGGTCAGTATGGCAGTCCAAACTGCTTGTACCATGACACTGCTAGAAACGGTTGTTGTTAACATCGTCGATGACTACGGAAATACGCACAAGGCAAGAGCTCTCCTAGATTCGGCATCAATGTCGAATTTCATTTCGAAACCACTGGCGAAAATTCTCTACAGTCATCCTTCCACAGTTGAAGTATCAGTCGCAGGCATCGGTTCGTCTACACAAAGGATAAGAAGTGCCATTACTGCAACCATCGAGTCGGGAGATCGAACGATCTCGATGAAATTGCAGTTTTTGGTACTAAAGCAACCATCGTCAGAATTGCCAACTACACCGATCAACATTTTAGCATGGAAGCTGCCAAACGTCAAGCTAGCAGATCCCCAGTTCAACGTTCCTGGATGCATAGACCTCGTTATCGGCAGTGAAACGTACTGGGATCTCCACACGGGACGGAAGATTTTTCTGGGTGATGGTCTTCCGTGGGTAGTCGAAACTTCATTTGGTTGGGCGGTCTCTGGACCCGCATCTTGCTCGGCTACCTGTATTCCACGGTTCTGCTATCTCTTTACCGCTGATGATCGGCTGGAAGCCGCTCTTCAAAAATTCTGGGACATGGAAACAATTCCATCGGGCTTAATTCGATCTGCAGAAGAAAACCACTGTGAAGAGCTGTATTCTACAACGACGACGCGTGATTCAACTGGACGATACGTAGTTCAGGGACGAATGACCTTAGTTGTTAAAGTCCCTCTATAAAAACAACAACAACTGGACGATACGTAGTGCGTCTGCCAAAGACCAATGATCCGGAAAAGGTTCTCGGAGAATCTAGGTCTATTGCTGATCGACGCTTTTTGAGCCTGGAACGTCGCCTAGCGAAAGATTCTACAACGAAGGACTCCTACAATCGGTTTATGGACGAATATCTACAACTTGGTCACATGAAGCAGATTACAGATCCTGTTGATGATTCCATCCCACACTGTTATATTCCCCATCATGTCGTCTTCAAGGAGTCCAGTACGACAACGAAGGTAAGAGTAGTCTTTGACGCATCATGCAAGACTTCGTCCGGCTACTCGTTGAACGATACGCTCCTTGTTGGACCAGTCATCCAACAAGACCTTTATTCAATATACATGAGATTCCGTACAAAACTTGTTGCTGTGGTAGCAGACGTCGAGAAAATGTACAGACAAGTGTTGCATCATCCAGACAACCTGCAGTTTCTCCGTATTCGTCATCGCAGATGCCCTTCCGATTCTATCACCACGTATGAACTCCAAACTGTCACATACGGTACAGCGAGCGCACCTTATCTCGCAACGAAAACGCTCCAGCAGATTGCCAAAGACCAATCGGCATCGTATCCTGCTGCGGTTGATCCTGTTTTGAACGATTTCTACGTCGATGATCTACTGTCTGGCGCTTCTGACGTGGAATCTGCGATAATTATGCGACGACAAGTTACCGGTATGCTGGGTGCAGCTGGATTAACGCTGAAGAAGTGGGCGTCAAATTACCAGGAAGTGTTGCAGGATGTTTTGCCAGAAGACCTGGCCATCCAACCTCTACACGGTGTGCAAGATGCGCAGACGATTTCCACACTTGGTCTTTTGTGGGATCCAAAGGCCGATAATCTCCAGTTCAAGGTTGAAATACCTCTTCCGACTGCCATCTTAACCAAACGCAAAATTCTATCATATATCGCTCAGATTTTCGACCCCTTGGGCTTGTTAGGGGTAGTCGTTACCAAGGCCAAGATGTTCATGCAGCGTCTGTGTTCTTTGAATAAAGACGGCGTTTCCTGTGAATGGGATTCTCCGTTACCAGAAAAACTTCAAAATGAGTGGAAGCAGTTCCATTCAACGTTACATATGCTCGCCGAAGTCAAAGTTCCTCGTTCAGTCCTCCGTTCTACAAGTGATAGTATTCAGCTCCATTTTTTTGCCGCCGCATCTTCGATTGCTTACGGAGCTTGCTGCTTTGTTCGAACGGAATCAGCAGATGGTGTACAGGTTCACCTGTTGACATCAAAATCAAAGGTTGCCCCACTGTCTACACACCACACCATTGCTAGACTCGAACTGTGTGCTGCGCACCTGGCATCACAACTATTCAAAAAAGTGAACGCATCGTTAAAGTTTACCTCCATCACCTACTTCTGGTCAGACTCCAGTACCGTGCTTCAGTGGTTGCGTTCGTCCCCAACTCGCTGGAAAACCTTCGTTGCCAACCGAGTGTCCAAGATCCAGTCTTCTACGAGCATTGACCACTGGAGGCACATTGCTGGATCCAAGAATCCAGCCGATGATAATTCTCGTGGTCTCAACCCAACGGATATCCTAAATTGCTCTCGTTGGTGGCAAGGCCCGGGTTGGCTTTCACTTAGTCCTGAGCACTGGCCTATGACGATCATTGATCAGGAAACCTCTTCTGCAGTGTCTGAAGAACGACAGAAAGTTGTGGCAATGGCTGCTGTACAAAGTACGTTCTGTGATGAGTTATTTTCTCGTTATTCCCGCTACAACAAGCTACGCCGAGTAGTTGCATTTTGTTGTCGTTATTTGCAACATTTGAAGGAACTCACACAATCACGTTGTTCTAGATCTGCTAAGATGCCCGTTAACAGCCAGCATAAATCTCCGTCCAGTTGTCCTTCGGCACTTACTACTGCTGAGCTCTCTATCATCTTTTATGTCGCTTAGCACAGCGTCAATCATTCGCTGAGGAACTAATGCATCTAGCTAATGAGAATCGCATCGCCAAATCGTCAGCACTAAAGTGGCTGAAACCTTTCGTGGATAAAGACGGTACTCTTCGTGTCGATGGTCGGCTAAGCAATCCCGCATTGTCCGTCACTAACAAGAACCCAATTGTTCTACCCGCCAAACATCCGCTGTCTGCTCTGCTGGCTAGCAGTTACCACGTAAGCCTACTGCACGCAGGTCCACAACTCCTGTTAGCCACTCTGCACCAGAAGTTTTGGATCCTTGGCGGCAGAAACCTGGTAAAGTCCGTCTTCCACCAATGCCACACTTGCTTCCGATCCAAGCCCACTCTAGTTCAGCAGAGCACAGCGTATCTGCCGGCTTCGCGAGTTTCACCGACGCGTCCATTTTCTGTGTGCGGTGTTCACTACTGTGGACCGTTCTACGTGAAGTCAGCAGTGCGAAACCGTGGTCCTACCAAGGTTTACGTGGCCATCTTCGTTTGTTTTGCAACCAGAGCGGTACACATCGAGCTAGTGAGCGATTTGTCAACCCCTGCATTTCTAGCTGCACTCCGTCGTCTCATCGCCAGACGAGGAAAGGTAGTCGAGCTCCACTCTGACAACGCCACTACCTTCAAAGGGGCTTCACATGATCTCAACAGAGTTTACCGTATGCTGAAGACTGATTCTACTGATAGAGAGCAAATTTTCAATTGGTGTTCTAGGAATGAAATAACCTGGAAGTTTATTCCAAATCGGCGAAAAATCATCTCTTAAAGATCATCGGTAACGTCAACCTTGCCTACGAGGATCTGCTAACCTTGTTAGCACAAGTCGAGATGTGTCTAAATTCTCGACCTCTAACGCCAATTCCAGAAGACCCGACGGATCTAGACGTCTTAACACCAGGGCATTTCCTCGTCGGCAGCAATCTTCAAGCGATTCCAGAACGCAATTGGATGCAGACCGCCGATAACCGTTTAAATCATTGGGACTTAACACAAAAACATCTGCAGCAAATCTGGTCTCGCTGGTACCCAGAGTACCTACAACAGCTGCAAGCTCGTGCAACTAAAGGTTGCAATCCGCCAGTCACAATCGAAGTAGGTTCGATCGTGATCATCAAGGAAGACAACGTTCCACCAGCAACTTGGCCTCTGGGGAAGGTTGTTAAGCTCTTTCCGGGAAAAGATGGTGTCGTCCGTGTAGTAGCGCTGAAGACAGCGACTGCTAATGAAGTCGTGCGAGCCGTTGCACGAATCGCTCTACTTCCGTCACCTAGAGCGTTACAGTAAAAATTAACACCCTTTGGAAGAAAACCTAAAAAATATTTTTTCACTAGTAGCATATGTTTTGTAAATACTAATTTTTTGAAACATGGCTGTTTCAAGGTGGCCGGAATGATGAAGATATCCATATTTAGTTTAAGAAACCTGAATTAGTCTAACGTTAACAGTTCGACATGACACGAATTGTCCTTGTCTGAGAGTAGAGAGCGAGAGAGAATCTGATCCCGATTACGATGGTAGCCGATGGTTGCTCTAGAATAGGCAGATAAAGAACAGTTCAAAATTTTGTAAATAGTCAGTATCGAAATACACATCGTTTTAGTGCTTTCTTTCTGGTCATTCGATAACAAGTGGATTTTACGTTGGCATTCCCAGACTTGTGCGCGTTTGATCTCGATTGGAAAATCGGCAAAGTCCTCCCGTAAAAAGGGACTTTGATCATTTTGTGGGTCATTGGGCTATTCTCCGCGAAGAAAGACCTTCGAACACGGCAAGGCGATTATCGTCATCAATGCGAAATTTGTGTTTTACTTAAATTTTTAACCGTTTCGATTAATGTGGATACAGACCTTATAGGGTAACGGGATGTAATGTTAGCCTAGCTCCTTCATTCGGCCTATGTACTAAATGTGTAATTAATTTAGCGATAATCAACAAAATCATGTTGCTATTGAACATTTCTCTGCCAAATGAGCAAATGACTGAACTCGACCCTCTCCGATTTGGATGAAACTTTGCACATGTCTTCGGAATTGGTGATGATGGATTTTCTGCCGGTTAAGGGAATTTTTTGACTCAAGACAAATTTTTCAAAAGGGCGTATGTGTTTGCTGCCATGCGTATTTTTCAAAAAATCATAACTCGAAAACCGTTGGTTGTAATGAAGTTGCGTCTGAGAAGAAGTTGTAGTTAATTAGTTTGAATTTATGAAAAAAATATGTACACTGTAAAAAAAAAAGTTTTCTTCAAAAAAATCAAATATTAAACTTAAAAATCAATTAGCAAATTTGTCCAACGTACGATTTTTATAAAAAAAAATTCAAAAAGATTTTAAGTCAAAAGAAAAATAATAAAAGTTGTTCTACGATGGAGCAACTTAAGATAAAAAAGTTCTAAGAAGTAAGAAAAATTCAATTTTTTTCTAATTTGTTGTTTTTGCATGAATAACCATATTTTAATAATATAATACGATTCTTCTAGTAATTTAAAACAGAAATGCTCTTGGTAAGCAACATTCAATATGTATCGGTTTTCGAGATAATTTGAAAGTAATGTCGAAAAAATGGCTTTTTCCATGAAAATATCCCTTTTTCAAATGTTAGTTGTGATTGTCCATCTGCAAAAGTATTCTTTTCAAATTGTACATAAAATTTTCTACAATATACCTCTTATTACCGAGAATACTAGACAAACTGATTCTTGATATTTACTGTAGGTAACACGACAAAATTTGCTGCTTTTACTTACAGTATATTATGAAAACCTAACCCGAAACAAAAATAATTAGTATTCATGTTAGTGTACAAGCGTATTTTAGTCAGGTAGAAACATAATGTATTTAATTAGTTAAACTGTTTATACCAGTAAGAATACAATTTTTACGCCCATTTATACCTATTCATGCATTCCCTTTGGTGTTGACAGAAAATATAATTTACATGCATACCCCTGCACATACCAATATTTCAAAAAAGTGCCTAAAGTGCGTACCTAGTACGTATAAAAAGGATTACATTACAAAGTCATGACATCAGTTTAACAGTGTTTTCATAAGTAGCGTAACTTACGTAACTTTACGTAGAAAACGATTTGAAATGGAACTCGAAACAAAGCATTGTTGTAAACCTTTTCGTGAAATCGGGAGACGGTGTTCGCCTAAACTTAGAAATTTAACTGACAAGTTAATTGAAAAACTTTTATCCATGCAGTGTACGGTCCATTTGGACACGTCATTAAGAATTTGTGCTTCATGTCGGTTATATTCGTATCGTCGTAATCCTGTCGAAAGAGTGGAGCAACCAGAAAACGGTGGACATGACGAAGCACCAACCACATTACGGAACGATTTGGAGGAAATACCATCGGCAGCTTCAATTACCTCGGCATCTTCTCAGGACAGTGACCTACCGGATTATTCCAGGATACACAACACTGAGTTATTCAATAATGCAATTGCAGGAATAAATGTGTCTCCGATATCCATTAGAGAATTTAAAAACGATAAATACCGTTGGCAAAAATTTGCCGAAATTGTAGCAGGTATTAGAAAATATCTATTCAGCTTACCGCCACAAGAAGAAGTCGAAGAGTTAGCTACATTGAAAACAAAGGTTGTGGAATATGATGAAATTATTTCCAAATTGAAAGACAAATTAATAGAACCAGATTGTTCGAGAATAGATAAAATACGTATATTAACAGTTTTGCCAAATTCGTGGACGATTCAGCAGACAACGAGCAAACGAAACAAACAAATACCTTGCATTAAGAGCAAAAGAAATAGCAGCCGAAAATGGAGTATTGGCTACCCCCAACGACAGATCGGGGAATCGTTTGAATCCGGATATAAAGAATCAAGTGATACAATTTTTTGACGAGGACGAAATCAGCAGAGCCACGCCGGGACAAAGAGATTATGTCTCTGTAAACACTAATGGTAAGCGTCATCAAATTTAAATACGGTTATTACTTTCATCGCTTGGAGAAGCTTTTACTCGATTTAAAGAAGTCAGTGAACATAAAATTGGATTTAGTACGTTTGCAGCATTACGACCAAAACATTGTAAATTGCTAAATGCTTCAGGTTCTCACAACGTTTGCGTTTGCGCAATTCACGAAAATATTGATTTAATACTTCACAGTTTAAAAAAATATTCATTCAACACTGATTGTAATCAACATTTTGAGAAGTTATTGTGTAATTCATCATCAAGATCAAAATATTGTTACCTCCGTGAATGCGAAAATAGTCCCACGCTGTCAAAATTGAGATAAGATTTTTAAAAGAACTTGAGAAACATAACTTGTCTGAGATATCGTTCGAACAATGGATTACAACTGATAGATGTAATTTAGAAACGCTATTAAAACCTGTCGATGAATTTGTTGAATATTTTCGCGAGAAATTAGAAAAACTATTAACTCATGATTATATAAAAACAAAGCAATCTAATTTTTTAAAAGATACAAAGTCTTCATTAATAGAAGGAGAAGTAGTTATTATTTGCGATTTTGCAGAGAATTATTCATTTGTACTTCAGGATGCTGTTCAAAGTCATCATTGGAACAATAATCAGGCTACAATGATCAGGCTACAATTCATCCGTTTGTTTTTTATTATATGGAGTCAAGAATGCTTAAAAATCTAAGTTTTGTTGTAATATCAGAAGTTCTAAGACATGATACAATTGCAGTACAAGTATTTATTTCTAAATTACTAACGTATTTAAATCAACTAATGAATATAAAAAAGGCAATTTTTATGTCTGATGGGGCTGCTTCCCAATACAAAAATAGAAAATTTTTTGCAAGCCTCTGCAAGTTTAAAGAGAAATACAACATTGATTCTGAGTGGCATTTTTTCGCAACTTCACATGGTAAGGGACCATGTGATGCAATTGGCGGCACATTAAAACGAATCGCAACAAGAGCAAGCTTGGCCAAACAACTTGAACATCCAATAACAAGTGCGAAAACTTTGTATGATTGGGCTATTAAGAGAAATCAAGAAAATTTCACAAAAATATCATTTTGCTATGTTTCACAAGAAAAATATGAAGAGGGAGCTGCAGAATGGGGTGGTAATTATCAGCAAACAAAAATAATTCCTGGTACACAGAAATATCACTCCTTCATTCCAGTTGCAGATAACAAAATCGCTGCGAAAATATTTTCAACTGACGAAATACTGAGTTTTCATAATATTTATAGGAATTTTAGGAAATAGTGTTTGTAAAAATGTAAATACATTTTTTTTTTAATAGTTAAAAAAATAAATCATGTATGAACAAAAAAAAAATTCAAAATTTTTATTTGGTCATAAAGATTCGTTAGTTTCGGTAATTAAGAAGATGTTCAATCTTCTTGGTATCAAAAGAATAGTTGTTGAAAATTTTATGTACAATTTGAAAAACATACATTTGAAGATGGACAATCACGAATAACTTTTGGAAAAGGGATATTTTCATGGAAAAAGCCATTTTTTCGACATTACTTTCAAATTATCTCGAAAACGGGTACATATAGAATGTTGCTTACCAAGAGCATTTTTGTTTAGAATCATTAGAAAAATCGTATTATATTATTAAAATATGGTTATTCATGCAAAAACAACAAATTGAAAAAAAAAATGAATTTTTCTTACTTCTAATAACTTTTTTATCTTAAATTGCTCCATCGTAGAGCAATTTTTATTCTTCTTCTCATGACTTAAAGTCTTTTTGGAATTTTTTTTATAAAAATCGTACGTTGGACAGATTTGCTAATCGAATTTTAAGTTTAATTTTTAATATATTTGAAGAAAAAAAATTTTTTGTTTTTACTGTGTACATATTTTTTTCATAAATTCAAATTAATTAACTACAACTTCTTCTCAGACGCAATTTTATTATAACCAACGGTTTTCGAGTTATGATTTTTTGAAAAATACGCATGACAAAACACATACGCCCTTTTGAAAAATTTGTCTTGAGTCAACAAATTCCCTTAATCCGCGGAAAATCCATCATCACCAATTCCGAAGACATGTGCAAAGTTTCATCCAAATCGGAGAGGGTCGTGCAAGATTTTTACTTTTTCCGGCTGATTTCAGACTTCTTCAGTGTCTCGTACTAATAACTCGACTGAAAGAAAACCCTCGCCACCTGCCGTATATATACTATTTTCTAAATACAAAACGTTTACCTATCATTATGTTGTTTATACCTATCTTATTATTAGTTTGTTTATACCTATCCTGAGTCAAAAACAAGTGTACTTAATATCTAACTCGCTTCTTTCTCATCTATACCTAACATACTTATTGTGTAGCAGCGGGTGCTCCGCTTCGTCGGGTTTGATGTCGTTTGGGTAGTAAGTTGAAGAGCCATGTGTAACCGTTGCCTTGGTCGTTGTTTAGTAGATTTATGTTCTGTTGTTTGTTTATTTCTAAGCTTTCTGCGACGTCTAATTTCCAGGGTGTAGATGTAGTCCGTAATATTGTGATGTCATTCGTCGTTATGTCGTGATTTTCCGTGAAGATGTGTTCTGCGACTGTTGATTTGAAGTTATGTGAAACTCCTTTCTCGTTCTGTTTGACAGCCTTTGTTACCTCCGCTAGATGCTCCTTGAACCTTGTTGCCAAGGTTCTCTTTGTTTGACCTACATATATTTTGCTGCAGTGTTTACACTTGATTCTGTATACCCCTGCTCTGCCTAATGTGTCTACTGAATCTTTGGTGGAGCCTAAAATCGATGCTAATTGGTTGTGCCTACTAGAAAAAACTAAGTCTAAGCCAAATTCGCTAAGTCGTGGTTTAAGCTTTTGTGTAATGTCTTTATCGAAGGGGACGGATACACGTTTTAGGGGTTCAGGTGAGTCTGAGAGGGTTGTTAATGATTTCCTATGAAGATGTTTTTCCTTTTTGTTGATGATCGCTTGAATTGTCCTCTTTTCGTACCCATTGAGTCTGGCAGTTTCGAAGATATATGCTAATTCTTTGGCTTTTCCAGTTTTATTGAGAGGAAGGGTCAACATCCGGTGGATCATGTGGTGGAAAGTGGCCATTTTGTGCTGAAAAGAGTGGTTTGAAGTGTATGGGATGACTCTTTGGGTGTTTGTGGGTTTTCTGAAGATTTCAAACTCTAAAGGGGATGGCGACAATAATTCTCTCTTTACTAGCAGGTCGAGGAATGCAAGTTTTCCATCCTTTTCTATTTCATGGGTGAACTTAATGTCTTTGTGGAGATTGTTGATTTCTTGAAGAATTAGGGAGAGATCGTCTTTTTTTACTACGGCGAAGATGTCGTCGACGTATCTCCACCAACGAGTTGGGAGTAATCCTTTCGCTTTTAGGATTGTCTCCAAATTCGCCATAAAGAGTTCACAGAGGAATGGGAATAGAGGATTTCCCATAGGGGCTCCTTTTAATTGTTTATAGAATGATCCTCTGAAAGTGAAGTAGTTCTCTTCAATGCAAAGTCGAGTCAGCTTAAGGTACATCCGCACCTTTTGCTTCCATGTTGTGTCATCCCCCTGTTTCAAAAGCCAATCTTCTAGAAGGTTAATTGCGTCCTTGATCGGTACGCTAGGGAAAAGGGCCGTGACGTCGAAAGATACCATTACTTCATTGTCATTTATATGACCTGATGACTGTAGCTGTTGTACAAATTCTTGGGAGTTGCGAACTGAGCTTGTTGGGAATTGCTCGGAGATATCTTGAAATTCTTTTTACTAGCCATTTTGCTAGCTTATGGGCTGGAGATCCTACAGATGAAACAATCTCCCTCATTTCGTTTCCGGGTTTGTGGACTTTTGGGAGGCCTTTAATTCTGGGGAGGATGGGGTTTGGTTCGCGAAGGCGGACTGCTGCATCCCCTAATACTGCTTTACACTCCTTTAGTGTTTTGTCCACGTGTTTCACCATGTTTGGTAGGGGGTCTACCCGAAGCTGCCTATAAGGACCATTATTGATCTTAGAAGCTATCTGCTTGTCGTAGTCCTCCTTATCCATGATGACGACTCTGTTGCCTTTGTCTGCTTTTAGGTAATAAACAGGCTTTGACTTCAACTCCTTAACGATGCGAATTTCCTTCTCGTTGTTGTGTTTTTGTTTCTGTCCGTCCTTAATAATGTTCGAAGTGATAGTCCTGGCGGTGTTCTGTAAAGATGTCGGAAGAGTGTTTGAAATTGCTGTCTCCACGTCGATGATGATCTGTTCCACGTCGGGCTTGGTTGTAACCGCGTATCCTAATCCTCTGTTGAGATGAATCAGTTGTTCTTCCGTGAATGCGGTCGTCGATCGGTTGACAACCAGTCCCTCAATGGAGTGGACCACCGGTGCCGGTTCATAGGAAATCATTAACAACCCTCTCAGACTCACCTGAACCCCTAAAACGTGTATCCGTCCCCTTCGATAAAGACATTACACAAAAGCTTAAACCACGACTTAGGGAATTTGGCTTAGACTTAGTTTTTTCTAGTAGGCACAACCAATTATCATCGATGTTAGGCTCCACCAAAGATTCAGTAGACACATTAGGCAGAGCAGGGGTATACAGAATCAAGTGTAAACACTGCAGCAAAATATATGTAGGTCAAACAAAGAGAACCTTGGCAACAAGGTTCAAGGAGCATCTAGCGTAGGTAACTAAGGCTGTCAAACAGAACGAGAAAGGAATTTCACATAACTTCAAATCAACAGTCGCAGAACACATCTTCACGGAAAATCACGACATAACGACGAATGACATCACAATATTACGGACTACATCTACACCCTGGAAATTAGACGTCGCAGAAAGCTTAGAAATAAACAAACAACAGAACACAAATCTACTAAACAAAGACCAAGGCAACGGTTACACATGGCTCTTCAACTTACTACCCAAACGACATCAAACCCGACGAAGCGGAGCACCCGCTGCTACACAATAAGTATGTTAGGTATAGATGAGAAAGAAGCGAATTAGATATTAAGTACACTTGTTTTTGACTCAGGATAGGTATAAACAAACTAATCATAAGATAGGTATAAACAACATAATGATAGGTAAACGTTTTGTATTTAGAAAATAGTATATATACGGCAGGTGGCGAAGGTTTTCTTTCAGTCGAGTTATTAGTACGAGACACTGAAGAAGTCTGCACATTGTAGACGAAATACGCGTATCTATCGAAGATAAGCAAAGGTAGTTGGAATTAAATGGAGATTACTAATTTTTCTTCTAATTTATAGTTACAAGTATTCCACTAAACAGCTCAAATCCTCTAGGATTCATCACTTAAGTGTTTCGGAGCAGTTCTACTTTAGTTTGTTTTGTGAAATGTTAGATTAAGTAAATCGAATACAGCTAGCAATGCCTTAATTCATAAAATTAGAAAAAAAAAACCGTACAAAAACTGCGTTTAGTAATAAATCCATCAAATGGGACGAGTTTGCATCCATGAATAGACCCGATTTGGTGCCTATAGACCGACATTAAATCCATATCCCTCGACAGTTTCTGGCTTTATAAAAAGAGTTGAGTAACTTTTGGTGATACATACTACCAAATTTCTTATCAAACATATCTTTGCAAGTGTATAACTAGTTGAATCTTGCTTGCAGCTTAAATACTCTATGAGTTATAATAAAAAATGTACTCGATCATTGCATAATAGGCTGAGTCAAGGGACACATACCCTATGTTTGCTTAGATGATCTTGATAAGTCTGTTCTGAACCCTGAAAAGCTGAAGAATTTAATTTAGAAAATCTGATACTTTCGATGGAAGTGGATGGCTCATGAGCTCTATTTTGGGTCTATTCGTTGATGCAACTGCCTCTTATCATTTAGGTTTCTTGTTGAAAACAATCTTGAAGAATGTTAGAAATTGGAAATTTCCTTCTTATCAACATGCAACCCTACGAGTGGAAAACAAGTTCTGCTAGAAACAAAGATTTGAAGAGAAAGTATTGATACGTCCGATAGCTTTCGGCGGGCTGTGAAATTTAATAGAAGTAGTTTGAAATTGAGCGTAGGACTTTTTGTTAAGCAGTATTTCAAAGCAAACGCACACACTTATGCCACACATCCCCATGTGGTCTTCACATTCTTCACATCTTTGGTTCTAGCAGAAATTGCTGTCCACTCCTAAGGTTGCATGTTGATAAAAAGGATATTTACAATTTTTAAACATTATAAATGTTCCAAAAAAGTGACAACTGCTTCAAAATTAATCGATCATCATGAAACCAACATAATATTGTCGTACATTTCAGAAAATCAACAATTAACTTGTAATATGTAAACAAATTTATTCTAAAAAATTTTGCAAATAACTACAATCCTACATATAGCACTAATGAAAAATAATGAGAAAAAGGCAATTGTTTATTTTTGTAAGGCAATAACAAACCATTTAACCTTAAGAATGTTAATAAGTTAAGTCCTCGAAAATAAGCTATCCAAACTTTCTTTCAAATTATGTTGAAAACCGATATTTTATTCATACAAAAAATTGATCCTTAATTGTACGAGGTTGAACTTGAACATAATGAAGACCGGATGAAATTTAAGTTATTCCTTCACGAATTTTCGAACTTTGGATCGAATGCTCTTCATCAAGTTCCGGACAAGTGTTGCATCGCATTTTTTGGACGCTTGAGCCCAAATTTTTTTGAACTCCTGCATGATCCCAGCTGCCTTACCAGTCTTCTTGAAGACCCTCTTCACGATTGCCCAGTAACGTTCGATGGGTCGAAGCTGAGGGCAATTTGGTGGATTGATATTTTACTCAACGAAATCTATACCCTTTTCCGCAAGTCAATTGAGAGTGGTTTTGGCATAGTGAGCCGACGCTAAATCCGGCCAAAACAGTGGAGGTGTACTATGCTTCTTATATAAAGGCAACAATCTCTTCTGGAAACACTCAGATCGATAGATTTCCGCATTTATAGTTCCGGTAATGTAAAAATGGTTGACTTCAAACCACAGGAACATATTGCTTGCCATACCAGTACCTTTCGACCGAATTTCTCCACTTGAATTGACCTGTCCGCATCGCTCACATCCTCCCCAACGACGGCAGTAAGGTATTGTGGACCTGTAAGGGTTTTTGAGTCCTCCTTTACATAGGTCTCATCGTCCATCAAAACGCATGCATCCGGACGCTGCAAAAGACGCGAATACAATTTCCGGGCCCTTGTTGCTGCTCGCTTCTTCTGTTCTGCACTTTGTTTCGAGATTTTCTGCTTCTTGTTGGTGTTCAGGTGGTTTCGCCTCTTGATACGCTGGATCATTCCGACACTCGTTCCTGCTTTTTTGGCCAAATCACGTATTGACATTGATTTGTTCTTCATGATTAGAGATACCACTTTCTGCTCCAGTTTCGGGTTGGAAGAACCGGGTTTTCTGCCTCTTCCTGGTAGCTCATCCAAAGAATAGTGTTCCCCAAACTTATTAATGATGGTTTTAACACTCGCATGATGAATTCCAAACCGATTCGCCAATTTTCGCATAGTAATACCCTTCTCACTTAGCCATGTGTCCAGAACCTTAATTTTCACTTCCTTTTCAATACGCGACATTTTGAAAACGCAGAATTTGAACCGCACAAACAAGTAAACAAAAGAAAGCTGACAGTCAAACGCACAGCATGCAGTGTTCAGAGCATAAAAAACCATCACAAATACATGCGTACAACGCAAATGTATGTGGATAGCTTATATTCGATACACTCCTTATTGATCGAATTCGGCTATGTCTGCATCAGTAGAAAGAAAATATGTTCTGTGATTATATAAAATTCATTCTACAAAGTTATCCAAGTTTTTTTTACTAAAATAAAAAGTGGATAAAATTCAACGATAACTTAAAATGTTCAAGCAGCGCCAATCAACAAATCTAAAAAAATCTGATTGATTTTTTATTTGCTTTGAAATCATGAATAACTAATCAATATAATTTCAACAACAAATGTTACAGCCCCATGGATCATTACCCAAGAACAAAAACAGCCGCAATTTAATATAGTTACCAATACCATTCTAGCGGATACGTTCGGTATGGTATGTTGTCAGCAACACATACAAAAAAAATTAATACAAATTCTGATTTATGGTTTCAATATGTTGATTAAAAATGAACCATCCTCATCACGGAATAGTCTCCAGGAGTATCCCACCGACCAACCAACCAACCAACTACGAATCACCCGAGTGGATTATTTCACGAAACCAAAATACAATCAAACGAATTACAAGGCATCCATTTTTCAAACCGGATGATAGCTCCGGCATGAATAAAAAATGAACGGCAATTGTACGTAATTACTTTTGATAATTAATTAAAAATTATCATCTCTAGCTGGCTGGCTGGCTGGCTGTGCCTCGCCATTGTGTTGCTAAGTTGTTCTTGTCGGTGGGACTAATGCACTCGAGCATTGTGGGATGTTAGTGCCTGATTTCTCATTTTATTTATCGCTTGTTCGCCTGCCAGGATCAGGAGGAGGACGACGCCGTGTCCCGATGGGATGTAGGAAAGGGTTGGCAGCCGAAGCGAATATCACACCTGAGGCTCAGTCACACTTGCACTCGTTTGTTACGTTTGTTCGTAGTAGAAGCCAAAACCATAGGAAAAAGGCTGACGGCTGGACACGGTTGGGAGCAGGAACCGACGAATAGCAGCCACTGGATATGTATAATGAAAACTTTTATTCCAATTATTATCATTATTTTATTTTGCGAGCATCGCTCGACTTTCGTTTGCTTCCGGGTGCTGGTAACGAAATGGAAAGCCCCATTTGGTCTCGGACAATGGAAGGATGGAGAATGCGGAAGAAGCGGAGGTTCTCAGGGGAGTCTATGCAGGGGTAGGAAATTGTGAGGTTGAGCTACTTTTTGCTGCGAACATGCTAAATTTATTATTATGATTCGTTTGAGAGCGCAGGAAATTGTACAATCAGCCAAATGAAATAAATTTGAGTAAAAAGTAAACCATGGTTGCGGTGGAGTTTCATTTCAATGTGTTTTGATTCTTTTACAAAAAGAAAGATATTGTTTTGAAAAAGAAATATTTAAGAGAATAAACAAATTACAACAAAGCATACAACACGCGACCCCATTCACTATACACAGATAAAAAGAAACATTAAATTTTCTGAGTTATCTAATGCACATAAAGGGACTGCTAGATTGGGCAGAAATTAGAGGGGTATTTTATGTAAATTTAAACCAGATAATGCCTGAATTTAGCTTGTTGTTTGAAAGATTTCAAACATTGTTCTATGGCGCATGAAATATTGCAATCAATTTCGTTGTTTACGCCTCCTTTGACTTGAATTTTTTTTTATTAATCATTTATCTGTACAGGCTCAATTGAATTAATTTTACAGAGCCAAATTTTATTATTTTTATACATCATTTATTTCAAAACTATAGTTAGGGGGATAGAACCGATTACTCGCGGTCGTCTCGAGGTTAATTTGGCTTGGAGTTAAACGAAGGGAAATTTTATGCGCTGATTAAAATTAGTTATTTTTTCTGTGTAGAAAATAGATTTAGTGACGAGGCAAACAATCTGATTTGTTTTGATTCGCCTATTAAATGAACTTTCAAGGGCGATATTTCATTCTCAGATACAATTTGTTATAAATTGCACATACCTATAACATATATTTTGAAGGAGACACTGAATGAAATACACTTTTTCAAGTACCAATGGCGGGGCTGTAAAAACAGTCATGGATTGCAATTCTCGTGAATTCTTGTGCAGGCCCTCAACGAACTTGCAGGGCCTTATGAACGAACTTCTTTCGTAGTATGGCTCTGTTAGAGTAGCAGTTTACCAACGTATCCCAAGCGACAGCGTAGTTATTCGCGGTAATAGTGATCGACTGAACCAAATTGCTGCGTCGCCTTTCAAATCCTACCGGAAATAATAAAATTTTTAGACGTTGGATATCTCCGTCGACGAGTGAATCTTCATGGAACGTCAACCAGTTGTTGAAATCTTAGCCGAACTCTGTCACGGATATTGTGACATTACTAATTATTTTTTATAGGGTACAGTGCCCCA
>JASCZW010013404.1:0-25706 GCA_034211315.2 Aedes japonicus
GTTTTGTTGCTCGTCCTTCGTATCTGGTTTCAGTTTTTTTTTTCTTTAGTGTTGTGGATTGCGCTGTCTGAGATTGAATTTCTTCGTAGGATTTTGTGAAAGCCTACCGTGCAAGTTATAAATGAAACGGATTGTTGAATTTTCTTTCTTATTTTTGTTATTTTTGAATATAAATGAATGAAAAAAAGTCAATGATTGTCAGTAATGAAACTTGCTCAAGTACCCAAACTGAATGGGGGTTGATGCCACTATCTTAACCTGTTGAAATGGTGTAGGTTCTTGTAACTACTTTGAGATAGGTGTTTCATAGCAGACTAGATTTTTTAGCGTAGAATTACATCAAGGTAATGAGATGTTTTATTAAAATTGGTCAACCAAAGGTATTTAAATACATTACTAAGCTCAGCATTATTAAGCATAACAATTTGGAACACAAGAAAATGAGAATAAAGATTAGTAGTTTCCATGCACAGATACGCGTATTTCGTCTTCAATGTGCAGACTTCTTCAGTGTCGTGTACTTAGTATTAGTATTAGTCGAGTATAAGAACACGACACTGAAGAAGTCTACACATTGTGGACGAAATAAACGTATCTGAAAAGATAAACAATAAAGGTAGTTGGAAATAAATGGAAGATACTAATCTTTCGTCCCATTTTCAAGTTGCAGGTATTCCACTAAAGAGCTCACACTTTCCAGGATTCAATTTGGAACAGTTCGTAATCATTCAAATTATGTCATACATGATTTGACATGATGAAATATTATGGAAATATTTCAGCGATAGGAAATCATCCAACTTGAACAACTGAACGATTTTTACTAAATGGAAAAGGCCAACATGATGGCCAACTCACGACTTCATTGTACACAATGAGCAACAGTACTTTTATGAGCTCGTAGCCCTCTGGAAGTTTTGTGGCTCAAAAAAGGGCTGATATCATATCGGCTAAAAAGTTGCCGGTCTGACACCCAGGCGGTGCCACAAATAAAAAAAGAATACTGCTTTTAGAAAGTACCAACATTCAAGAGATAGCAACCAGGGATGCCAGGTATACATACATCATAACGAATGTCTTTGGCAAATAGCATCAACAAGAATTGGTGGCAATGATGCCGTCCAAATTTTCTTATCATCGACGAACCAACTGATACCTCTGGCATGATAACATAAATCTTAGTATTGAGGGTTTTCTATTGGACTCGAGTTTGCTGAAACGATTTCTATTGGACTCGAGTTTCCTGAAGGGATGCTACAACGGTACACAGTGCCATCGTTACTAATTTTAACCTTCCTAAGGCATTTGGGTCAATTCTGACCCATGGCACAACGTCAATGTACGCTATTTTTATATATTTAACGTAGTCAGGCAGGAATTTTCTAATTTGAATATTTTCCGTAATTCTCCTTTTTTGCATATATTTTTTTAACTCAGTTATATCAGTTGTATAAAAAAAGTGACACATAAGACATTATGGTCAATATTGACTCGGATTTCAACCCTTCGTAGAAATTTCGAGAATTTTAACTTAGAACAATTCTGAAGTGGTCAGAAATCTTAGCGATTTTATTGAAGTTTTTGGAGCAAGACGCCTATCTTTAAATGATGTCTAGTTACAAAGCGCTTTTTTGGTGTGAATGAAAACTAGGGTGGTCCTTATTTTAGGAGAAATTGAAAATCTAACTTTTTTTGTTTGCGAAACAACAGGCATACCTCATTTGGAAAAGTTGTAGAATAAATAATTTCAAGAAACTTAGATGGTATAATTTTTTGTCTACCTTTTGATATGACTGAATTAGAGCATTTTTTATTACTTAGCTTAGCGTGTCCTTATAAAAATCAGTTATATTACTGTAACTATTTTATTTAAACTTTTTCAGCAAAGTAGTTCATGCATTGATTCTTGTACAATAAAAGTTACAAATTTTGGTGTGCTAAAATCGTCTTTATCGTATGTCAAACAAAAGTTAATATGGTTTTTGTAAACAAAATAAGGCTTTTAGCTGGTTTTTCTGGTTGCGACAAACCAAAAAAATATATTTCTCAACAACATTTTAATTATTGCATATTATGTCCGATAACTGGAGGTAGTTTATTTGTTTAAATTGATTAAAACACATTTGAAAAGGGCGTAATTTTACAATAATATCGTTCATTACTCACTTACAGTAGGATACATTGGCAAGATTTATACGTCAAAACTTTCATCTTTTAATGTTATAAAAATCACCTGAAGACATTACATTAAAGTTGAAATAAAAAAGTTAGAGCTAAGAAACGTTGCTGTCGAGACACCGAGAAAAAGCTCTTATTCAGTACTATTAAAAAGTACAGAAAAGATTATACCATCAAAGTTGCATGAAACTATTTATTCTACAGCTTTTTTGAATAATGTATGCCTTAATTTCTGCAAATAAAAAAGCAAGATTTTTGTTTTCTATGCAAACAAGAACCACCCTAGTTTTACACTGATAGGCAAAATAAACTGCCCACCTCTTCGTTTTTTCAATTTCTCTCATTTACTTGGTTCAAATTAAAGTAAACACAGTGTAGTTTTTTTTCTTATTTTATTTTTTATATTCTTTTTAAGTTTCACTTATGGAATACTGAAAAAAAGGAGTTTTACTTAAAGAAAAAAAAATCAATTTGTGTTGAAAAAAAAACAGTGACAAAATAAAGTGCCCACTTCAAAAATCGATATGTTTTCGATAAGTTTCCATTGGAAGACCCCTCGATTGTTTATGTTTTGATATTTTGACATGTTTTGAAGCAAACGGCTCAACCTGGTGCATTTGTATACGTGATCGCATTTGATTCAATTGAAAAAAATGGAGAACGCAGTGCTTTCGAAAGCAATTCCCTTGTGTATCCGAAAATTGGTCGTTCGTGATGTGCAAAACGGTGAATCGCACCGGGCTGTCGCTAAGAAGTACAGTATCAGTAAAGGCAGCGGTTGGCAAAATTCTTCTGAAGCTTAAAACGTTTGGATCAGTGGTGGATCGCCCTGGCAGAGGCAGGAAGCGGAAAACGGATGCGAGAACGGACACCAAGATCATGCGCGAAGTCAAGAAGAACCCGAAGGTAACTGTCCGCGAGATCCAGGAAACCCTTCAGTTATCAGTTTCCGGTCGAACTGTTCGTCGCCGTCTCATAGCACAGGGTTGAATAGCAAACTTGCCCGGAAGCGCCCATTTATCAGCAAGGCAAACAAAGCCAAACGGCTTAAGTTTGCTAAAGAACATGCTGATAAGCCCCTAGAGTTCTGGAAAACGGTTCTCTGGACGGACGAATCAAAATTCGAGCTGTTTAACCGAAAGCGGCGGGTTCGTGTTTGGTGCAGATCGGGAGAGGAGCTTCAGGAGCGCCACATCCAAGGCACGATGAAGCATGGAGGAGGAAATGTGATGGTCTGGAGGTGTTTTCGTGGGGTGGAGTGGGAAGCATTGTGAAAATCGACGGGATGACGGCAGTCTTACATCAACATCCTGCGAGAAAATCTGGAGGTTTCGCTGATCCAGACGGGCCTTGAAAGAAGTTCGTATTCCAGCAGGACAACGACCCGAAGCATACTGCCAAGAAGACCAAGTCTTTCTTCCGGTCTTGTCGGATCAAACCGCTGGAATGGCCTCCACAAAGCCCGGACCTCAATCCCATCGAGAATTTGTGGGCGATTCTCGATGCCAGGGTTGACAAAACTGGTGTTACCAATAAAAATAACTATTTTGAAGCCCTGGAGCGCGCCTGGGAAGAGCTAGATCCACAGCACCTAAAGAACCTGGTCGAGAGCATGTCGAAGCGCCTGCAGGAGGTCCTGAAGGCCAAAGGAGGACACATCAATTATTGAAATGCTTTTATTTTACTTTAATTTATGTTTTCTGTAGCCTAAATGAAATGGGCACTTTATTTTGTCACTGTTTTTTTTTTCAACACAAATTGATTTTTTTTTCTTTAAGTAAAACTCCTTTTTTTTCAGTATTCCATAAGTGAAACTTAAAAAGAATATAAAAAATAAGATAATAAAAAAATACAGTGTGTTTACTTTAATTTGAACCAAGTAAATGAGAGAAATTGAAAAAACGATGAGGTGGGCACTTTATTTTGCCTATCAGTGTAATTCACTCCAACAAAAGCGCCTTGTTATTAAAAAACAATTTTGTAGGAAACAAAGCCTCACAACATCAAACTTCGGCTGAAAATGTATCTATCCAGCTAAATTCGTATTCCTGACCACTCAAACTTCGGCTGAAAATGTATCTATCCAGCTAAATTCGTATTCCTGACCACTGTGACCGCTGTGATCTCATCAACAAGTTCTAACTACCATAACTAACTGAAAACGGTTTAGCTCAAACAACAAAAGAATTCTATAGCGAAATTACTCATTATTAATATCGGAAATAAAAACTTTCTTAAAGACAGTTTTCCTTAGGTAACTTATGGTATCCCTACAAAAAAAAAAAGTTTTTGCTCTAACTTTTTTATTTCAAATTTTCCAACAATGTTGCCTTCAGATGATTTTTGAAACATAAAAAGATGAAAGTTTTATCGTATAAATCTTGCCTCCTTCCGCTAGCGAGTTATTATGAATTTTCTTATAAAATTACGCCCTTTTTAAATGTGTTTTACTCAATTTAAAAAAATTACCCCTTCTTCAGTTTTTAGACATGAAATGCAAGAATAAAAATCCTTTCAAATGCTGTTAAGAAATAATGTTTGGTTTGTCCCAACTAGAGAAACCAGTATTTGAAAAGGGCCTATTTTGTTCACAAAAACCATGATAACTTTTGTTTGACATACGACAGAGACGATTTCAGCACACTGAAAGTTGTAACTTTTATTGTTCAAGAATCAATGGGAAAACCAAACTTGGAGGCCATTTACACCGATTGTGAACAAAACTTTGGAGTACATTTTCTCACCAACTGAAGTTTACTCACGCTAATCAAAATCCTCAAGAGTGAAACTTTCCGCTTCCCAACGCGAAGGTTTTTTCCGGTTTCTGGAAAATTGTATCCAAAAGAATGTTTACAAAAGCTTCTCTGACATTTTCACTAGAGATGTTTAGCTTACGTCTTTTCAGACCGGGTTTGGCAATTTGAAAAAAATGGGGCTCTGAAACAAGAAAAATAGAAATATTGCATCTAATATGACTTTTACATTATGTATTTACATAATTCCTGATGATCTTTGTCATTAGTAGGTGGCAGGATATTTTTTATAACAAGGAAATTTGGCTCTTACAGGAACAAAGTAGGCTCATGGTTGCTTTCTGGGAATAGTTAGTTGAATTAGACGTTGTGAAAAATAATACATTGCATTCAAGTTTGAAAAATATAGAACTTCTACATTTCTATTTATCATGTTGCTATTAAAATAAGTATTGCAAAAATTAGGGGCAATTTTGCAAAAAAATACTTAGTTTCATACTACCAGCTTTGTAAGAAATATATCACTTTTATTATAAAATGAACAAGTTTTTTTCTTCTTCTTTCAGTTGAATTTCATCACGAATGATGATTTCGATTTCTAATCTTCAGATGACATAGTTGAGTCAGAACAAGAAGATAAGATAATCGAAAATTCTTCGGAATCTGGTGATGAATCTTTGGGCCCTACCGGAATCAGTAGAGTATCCGGATGTGGCCAAATTAATTGGTAGGACTATGGCACGATGTTTTCAGGTATCAAATACTTGGGGCTCCAAAATGGTTCAGGTCCGGTTCCAGAGTATTCGGATGTGGCCAAATGTCCTGGTGTGGTGTTTTTGGATATCAATATTCAAAACCATGAATTTTGAACCACCGAACGTTACAAATACTTGGAGTTCCCAAATTGTCCTCTTTGGACCCTACCGGGACTGGTTCCAGAATATCCAGATGTGCCAAATCCTATGGTTGGTCTATGACATGATGTTTCAGAAGATCAGTATTCGAAATCGTGAATTTTGAGCCGTCGAGCAGTACAGATATATGAAGTTCCAAAATTGTCCGGGTCTGGGTTCTTATGTACCCAGAATGCCAGTTTTTTTTAAACAGACCAGCATGTGGGTGCAGAATCTATGCGTTTCATTAGAGTCCAAACTTATAAAAATCGGTTCAAAAATAAATTGAAATTTGAATTCACTATGTGTAACATTTTCCTAATGCATAAGGAAGGTTAAAGAACCTGAAATTCACCAAGATTTACCGTGTCCCACTGGCGTGCCATGTTGCGTCTGGCGAATTCTATTAGTACACGACACTGAAGAAGTCGGCACATTGCAGACGAAATACGCGTATCTGTCAAGATAAGCAAAGGTAGTTGGAATTAAATGGAAAATACTAATTTTTCGTCTCATTTCTAGTTACAGGTATTCCACTAAACAGTTCAAACTCTCTAGGATTCGAATTCTATTCGTCTCTGTTTATGCACAGGGGTCAGATTTGGTGCCTTGTTCATTTTTGACCGAATTTTTTGCGGACTTGTCTGCAAAGCCTTCCGAATTGTTTCTTTACAGACTGGTAATCTGAGAGACTTGATTTTAGAGAGTGACATGGCGGAATTTGAGGCCAACTTCACAATGCTTACCGTATCCCTCGGTGACAGCTTCGATTTTTTCGGCTTTCGTTCGGTTGTAGTATATTTTTCTGGATCCTTCAAATAATTTCGTATGATTTCATCTGATCGGCTAAGTCTACGGCAAATTTCTCGAATTAATACACCTTCCTGCTTATAGGCTTCAATTATTCCCTTTTCTTTCTAACCCAATACATATCCTCTCGGCATTTTTAAGCAAGTTTAGCAGGATTATCTATCTATATATATAAAAATGGATTTCTGTCTGTCTGTCTGACCCTAATAAACTCGAAAACTACTGAACCGATCGGCGTGAAATTTTGTATGCAGGGGTTTTTGGGGCCGGGGAAGGTTCTTATAATAGTTTAAGACTCCTCCTTTCACTGGAAAGGGGGGCTCTCATACAAATGAAACACTAATTTCTACATAACTCAAGAACTAATCAAGCAAAAGAAACTAAATTTTGTGGGAGTTTTTGAAGGCGAGAAAGGTTTCTATGGTAGCCTGAGAACCCTTCCCGTCCTAAAAAGGAGGGCTCCAATACAACGTCTTTGAAGGCAAAAAATGTTTCTATGTTGATTTGGAACCCCTCCACTTTCTGAAAGGGGGGGATCCCATACAAATGAAACGCAAATCCTTGCATAACTCGAGAACTAATAAAGCAAATGGAACCAAATTTGGCATGTGGAGGTTTCTGAAGCAGATAAATGTTTCTAGGTGGTTTGGACCCCTTCGCCTTCTGGAAGGGAGTAGGAGGGGCTTCAATACAAATGAAACACAAATGTCTGCATTACTCGGGAACTAATCAAGCAAATGGAACCAAATTTTGAATGGACGAGTTTTTGGCATTAAACGTTTTTATGGTGGTTCAAAGCATGTCCATGGTTCAAAAAGGGGGGTCTCATACAAATGAAACACAAATTTCAACCAAACATGAGAACTATGCCTACTGCTTTGCAAATTTGTATTCAGTGGTTCTTGGGTCCGGAAAAGCATCTTATGATAGTTCGAGACCCCACCTCTCTAGCAAGGGGGGATCCCATGCAAATGAAAAAACAAATTCCTGCATAACTCGAGAACTAATCAAGCAAATGGAACCAAAATTGGTATAGGTGAGTTTTTGAAGGCAAGAAATGTTTTTATGGTGGTTTGAAGCCCCTCTCCCCTGGAAAAAGGGGCCTCAATAAAAATGAAACATGAATTTAAGCCAAACATGAGAAATATCCCTACTGCTATGCTAATTTGTATGTAGGAGTATTTACGTACGGGAGAGCATCTTATTATAGTTTAAGACCCCTCCCGCCTCTAGAAAGGGGGGCTTCCATACATACGAAACACAAATTTAAACCAAACATGAGAACTATCCCTACCGCTATGCAAATTTGTATGCAGGGGTTTTTGGGTCCGGGAAAGGATCTTATGATAGTTCGACACCCCTCTTGCCTTTAGAAAGGGGGGCTCCCATGCAAATGAAAAACTGTTTTTGACATAACTCAAGAACTAATCAAACAAATGGAACCAAATATGGTTTGTTGAGGTTTTTGTAGGCAAGAAATGTTTCTACGGTTGTTTAGACCCCCTCCTCTTTGGAAGAAAGGGCTCTCATACAAATGAAACACGAATATAAGCCAAACATGAGAATTATCCCAACAGGTATGACTATTTTTATGCAGGGATTATTGGAGTCGGGGAAGGTTCTAATGATAATTCAAGATACTTTCCACATCTGGAAGGTGTGCTCCCACGCCAATGAAACACAAATTTCTGCATAACTCGAGAACTAATCAAGCAAATGGAACCAAATTTGGGATGTGGGGGTTTTCGGAACCAAGAAATGTTTCTATGGATGTTTGAGACTCATCTTCTCTCTGGAACGGGTGGGTTCTCATGAAAATTAGACACAAACGTCAACCAAACATGAGAATCATACCTACTGTTATAAAAAACGTATATGTATATGTAGGGGTTGTTGAGGCCGGAGAAGGTTCTTATGATGGTTCGAAGCTCCTTCCCCGCCTGGAAGGGGAGGACTTCCATACAAATGAAACACAAATTTCTGCAAAGTTCGAGTTCTTGGAATTGGAGTTCTTCAAATGGAACCAATTTTGGTATGTGGGGGTTTTTGGGCAGGATTTTTTTTTCTTGGGTGGTTCGAGACGCCTTCCCTCTGGAGAGTGCGAAGGAGGGCTCTCAAACCAATGAAACAGACATTTGAACCAAACATGAGAATTATCCATGCAACTAAAACACAAAATGTGTATTTCTCGGGTAAGAAACATATTCTGATAGAAATTTGATGCCCTTTTTAGTCAAGAATTGCAAGAGAAAATACGTACAAACTGATAGGATACGGCTTCTTTGTTTTTGAAATGCTTCTACGCAGAAAGCAAAACCGGTAGAAACTACCGGTCCAAGGGTTAAATTAATAACACAAACCTTTTTTTTTTGCATAGATAACACACACAAACAAACAGAAATATTTTAACCAGATTCATTCAGATCAAAAACCATAAACGTGCCAATTCTATTAATTTTTCATTCATTTTGTCGCATGTATTGCAAGGCTCGCACCGGGTTCAGCTAGTTATTTTATAACTTTGAGATCCTCTATGTAATCCAAACCGTCCTGGAGTTCAAAACTTGATATCTACGATAGTAACAGTAGGTTTTTGGGCTATACAAAGGTACTTTACGTATTCAAGTCCATGTTTTGAATATTTTCGAACGTAAACATACACAATTAGATAATCTTGGGATGGTCTGGTCATCCAAACTGTCTTAGCATTCAGAACTTCAGATTTACAGTTGTGACAGTAAGTTTTAGGCAATACAAAGTTTTTAGGAGGAAATAATTTCTCATCACCATGAGGCTCTAGGAGTAGACAGCGATTTTTGCTAGATCAAAGTTGTTAAGAGAAAGTTTTAATAGTTCCGTTAGCTCACGGCAGGCGGTGAAAATTGAATAGAAGTACACAGAAAAAAATAATTAATTTTAACAGGCGTAAAATTTATCTTGTTTAATTTCAACTGAAGGAGGCGTAGACAGCAGTTGTATGCAATCATCCATACAACATGAAATGTGAACTGTCATCAAAGGCTAGATGCACGTAGTTTAGAAATTGAGTCGGAGGGCATGTAGTGAAGGTAGATATTTCGAAACAGGTACACTATATTTTACCAAGCATCCCCATGCGGGGTAGGTCAAGGCATGAACGACTGTTTCGCATGTTTCAGGTCATCCAAACTATCCTTGAGATCAGAACATAGAACCTACAGTTGTAATAAAAGCTTCCTGGGCTATGCAAAGCTACGATGCGTATTGGAACATATTCATTGAATATTTTGGAAGAACAACAGACATAATGAGATAATCTTCGGATGTTCTATGTTATCCAAAATTTTTTCATTTTTCAAAACAATTCAAAACATAAAATCTACATCCAGGTTAAGATTATAATTTTTGAATTGTAGTTTAAATCTACAGCTTTTTGAACTAAACAAAATAACAATGTGCATTTAACCAAATTAAGTTATTTTTTTTTTGAAGGTCAACATCTAATGAGATATCTTGGCATGCTCTACGTCATCAAAACTGCCCTTGAGTTTAGAATTTAGGATCTATTGTCGTCAAGTTAGCTTTACAATCTATTAAAGGTCACGATATGCGTTCAAACACATTCAGTGAAGCTTCTGTGAGCTCACCATTCATCATATTATCTCGGGATGTTCAGTACATAAAAACTGACCTTGAGTTCAGAACTTAAGATATACGGTAGTAACCGTAGCCGTTTGGGCTATACAAAGCTACGATAAACATTCGTACATATTCAATTAATATTCTGAAACGTCCACAGACATCATAGTTTCAGGTCATTCAAACTGTCTTTCAAAGCTTAAGGTCTTCTATTGTAACCATAGCTTTATGGGCTGTACAAAGTTTAGTTAGTTGTTTTGGCATAGAATATCCCAAGATTATGTCATAATGTCTGTTGGTCTTCCAGGAAATTCAGGCGAGGCAGCGTTTCCCAGGGCATCTAGTATTTTTGTATATACTTCTCAACATTATAAAGTGTGGTCAGATCGCTTGATTTGGTTTGCTATTGTTCAATAAGTGAAAGTGATTTTTTTTTAAATGTACTATTGGCGGTACGAAATTAGCGACCATTTTCCAAAAAAATGTGATTTTAGTGACTTTTGGATGCAAATAGTGACTAGAATCGAAATAGTGACCAAGTCACTAAAAAGAGACCTGCTGCCAGCTCTGCATTCCATTTTACTTTGTGGAAACGGTCTGTATCTCAACCGAAGATTTACGAATGCAACGATACTTGAACCAAGACCAACAGCAGAGACTCGTCAGAATTCAACATGGAACATGTTGTATGCGGGATCAAATGAAAGGATGAACTCTGAAACTACTGGCACTCAAAATGAATTAACTGTTTACAAGGAGTAATTCGATAGGTAATTCAATATCTCTGATTAATGTGTAGAATTTTGTTAAATCTACTAATTTAAAAATTCAACTATTCGTTGTACAGCCATAAACTCTACGAGCTCTCATAAGTGCCACGGGACGGTTGGAATATGTTAGTAGGGAGTAGGGCTGGGATGAAACTCATGACTTTCTTCTTGGCGAACAGACTGTATTAATGGTGGTCTCTAGAACACATATTATTATCGGTACGTTTAACTGTTCGTCAGAACTGGCTTAATTTTAAAGTTCCAAATAGAAACAGCTAAGTAAGCTACATTTGAAACAGCTAATCTCTCAGCTGAGCAAGTTTCATCTCAACTGCAAATGCTGTTATGTTTCAACCACCCTGCCACTTACATCGAAGCCGGATGCTTTGAGATGAATAGCCCATGCTAAGATATCCTGCCATACGATCTATCTTCATTCATTAATCACCCCCACGGACACTTATGAGAGGCCGATGTTTTTTGCTGAGTCAACCCTTGTGGGAGCTATTTGATAATTTACTTACTCATCGGGGATGACCAGTCTTCATCGAATGTAAAAACGTGCTTATGCCACATCTACCGGAGGCGCACAGCATGACACAGTGAAATATGATCCCACAACCACCGTAATCTCACCGCCCATCGACGCTGACCTTTTCCTCCGCCCGGCGCGAAGAAGGAGTCCATTTCACCGCCTAATTAGGGGTGATAATTATGACGCTCGAGAAAGTCGATCCTTCCAATGTGATTCGACCGCTGGCTGCGCCGTTGTCGGACTCAAAGGAGCGTGAAAAGAACCCCTCACAACTCAATTACTGACCAATTAGAGTGTGATACACTCACGTAGTCTTTCCTACACGAATCGAGTGCTTTATTTGCACGGACAAAGGTCGTTGGTTTTTGTTTTTGCTTTTTTTTTTACGGATAGCATTTCAAGGTAGACCATTAGTGTAGCTGGAGGACTATTGTGTGTGCTGTTTGCCTCCTGCTGAGTTGACCCGATGAGCATGCTGATAGGTAGACCAGCGAGCAAAACGAATGTGGGTGGTGGACATTGGTAAGCAACCGTACAAGATTGAGTTAATAAATGTAACATTATGACACTTTGTGCCGTGGCTAGCCATTTTCCACGCTATTATTGCCACTTTTGGTTGTTTGTCGTGCTTGTTTGACGTGAGTCAGCAACGTTGGTAATGGATTCTTTTGGGAGGGAGTTTTATCGTTTTGCACAAAGTGGGGAATATCGAATTTGTTCACACTTAAGACAATGAGGATATTTATCGTTCGCCATCTGGGAGTGCTTTTATGGCTGTTTTGAAACTTGTTATGGTAAGCATACATTTAATGGCAAATGTAGGATAAAAATTCCAACTGACTCTTGAAAGATGAATAATCGGATGAAAAGTATAGTAGACTCACTCATCAAACCAGCAATGTTTCATACCTAATCCATCCAATACATCAAATTAGCAAATTGACAATCGAAAATCACACCTGCGCTCCATCACACAAACACCCCGAACGCCTCCGCAAATAGGCATCTTTCCGATCGATTGTTTCGCCCACAACCACCCCCATAGAACTCATAAATTCCAATCTGTCACTTACCTATACTAATATTTACAGTCAATTGTGTCAGCAGCACCAGGGTGATAAATGTCAGCAGATGGAGATGAGATCGTACTTTTCTGCTGTTGCTAATACTGCTGCTGCTGCTACTGCTGGTAGCATTTCTACTGATGTGTCTGCTGGCGGCAATGAAGGTGGTGGCGGCATTGGGTGGTGAAAGCAACGAACAAGGATCTGTGGGTGCTGGGCTTAGGCTTCCGTCATCATCATCATCATCATCATCGCCGAGCACATTATGCTCATAACCACGGTAGTTACCAGTGCGGTTGACCTCATCGGAGATTTGCCGGCTATCCGTGGCCATTCCAACTCGGCAGCTGAGCCCACTCTGACCCTCGGCTCCGGAAGGAATTGAGGCTTCGGTCGGCGGTTTCGCCTGTTGGTCCAGCGATGTACTTTTCCCACTACCACAATCGTATATTTCCATATTTCCTAGTCGCTTTAGCCTCATTCTAACGGTTATGATTTGTTTATCGAAATCGATAATTTATGGTTGA
Organism: Aedes japonicus; assembly: GCA_034211315.2. NCBI lineage: Eukaryota > Metazoa > Arthropoda > Insecta > Diptera > Culicidae > Aedes > Aedes japonicus. The sequence goes on from JASCZW010013404.1 coordinate 13,149, forward strand.
CTTCTTTGCGCTGCGCTCGTTCCGGATGTGCTTTTTGCCACCCGATTGCGAGTTTTTGCGGCTGAATTTATGACCTCGTATTTATATTGATATTTCACGTTCAGTGTTCAGGTTTCCGCTCGAAACACACTTCCAGCAACACAACCTATTCCGACCTGAGTGTATACGTTCGAAAGCGTGCGGGGATGCTTTTTTTTTGCAATTTGCCGCTTCGCTAGCCTTTTACAACCTCTCCTACCCCGGCAGCAGTACACAGACAAATGGTCGTGATTTGTTTTATCTTGGGCTTCCTTTCAAATGGGAAGCTTTCAACACTCGCCGAAACAGCGCGACGAGAGTTCCACGTCTTGTGCAGACCTCGTTTCCTCTCTCGATTGGAAATCGATTTGTTCACTTTTTACCCCCTTTTCTGCTGTTGCTTTTGGTGTTGTTGTTTTTGTCGCCGATGTAGAAAATGGAAACAAACAGCAATCTGATCAAATCTTCATTATTCTGCAGTCCTCTGAGGGGCATACGAGTGTCGCTCGATTTTTTGAAGGGTCAATTCTGTGGGAAATAAAAGAGAGAAAATAATTAGTTTTAGTTTTTCATACATCACAGGTTAAAAATAATCTACACTTTATGCTCGAAACGAGACTATCCGTAAAAATAAAATACTGATCGGATCTTAGTAAGGGAATACTCTCACTAACACCGCATCAGTACTTTATTTTTACGAATAGTCTCAGATCTATTGATGCTATTTGCTGCAAGTAGCCGGTAAAGCACACCACGTATTTTCTTATGAAAGTACAGAATCTTGTAAGTGATTTGTCTTTGCGTAAGGTTATCTCCATCTACGTATGGATCCCTTCTCATTGTTTCGATTCTAAGGCAACGACAAAGGGACTGCTGTGAAAGGTAATTTACGATCGACAAACGCCTTCAATGATTGTTTTCCAATTTTTCGACAGGAGCCACTTGTTTGTCGATATAATAAATGGAGTGGAGAAGACTTGGGGTAATGGCAACGATCTATCATCCCTAAGTTGTCGAAAAATCACGTAATTTGGTCTTGTGCTGAGTATCGTGGATGCAGATCTTAACTTGGCTCTACGTGATCTGTACTTTAAGAAACTCATTTATGGGTTTTCTACTGTGTAAAGTTTAGGTTTTTGATTTCAGTGTTTTTGTGTGTGTGTGAATGATAATTGAAAATCCCACTCCTTCTACCTTTCCATTAAATTGTTAATCCCTTTAACACGTATGTTCCCAACCCTCTGAAAAAGGAAAATTCAATGTCCATACATTTGGATTCCAAGGTGAAAATGATGTGGTAAGTACTGTCCATGGATGGTGGACAAAATATGTTAAATAAGAAACACCAAACATCATGATTTTGCAAAGGACATCAAGCATACATTTGAGGATGTCCGACCGAACTTGTTCACAAAGGAGAGCCCTGCGTGATCCCAGTTTCTCCGAAGAAGTGACAATTTTCAAATCTTTTCTGAAACCTGCCTTGTGACGTATCAAAATATCACACATATATCAAACTGTAATACAAATTATTTCTATGATATTTTTAAATTTTGTAGCAAATTTACATAAAAAAATGACACTTTTTAAAAATAATATTCGTAATTTTTAATTATCTTGTTCTTAATTTAAACAGTTTAATCAATTTGCGTTTTATTTAACAAATTGAGATATACTAGAATGTAGATTCTTCATCTTCCCTACTTTTTATTTCGACGCTATATACAAAATCGAAGCGTATCATTGATACGACTTAATTCTTGATATTCCGAAGTCTCATAAATGAACATGTTTGAAATTTTCTCGAGTAGACAAAACTGTTCCTAGAACTAGCTACTTGTTTGTAGAATCAATGAGTAATCGACGAATACTCAGGAGTTGGCCATTTAGGAAAATGAATGAACTAGTATGTTAAAATGGTGTTCATAGATCTTTTGTGCAAATTTTAATTCCTTTGTAGTAATACTTTCCGATTTCACAACATTCGACAACTCCTTAGTTCTTAATCTGCTTCAAAATTATATAATATATGTTCACTTTTTGCTGTTACTAAATGCTATATTTTGATTCGGAGAACTGCAATCTTTTGAAATACAATTATTGATGGGTGATTTTTACTCCTGCACAAATGACGTATCCTGTTCAAAAAATTAATTAAAGTGTATATAAGCATGGCGTTTCCGTATTCATATGGATATAATGATGAAATCCATAGCTCCCAAGGTTTCTAATGGGTTGTACAAGATGGGAATTGAAATGTATGTGTTTTACCATATTTTTCGCTTTGTAATGTTTTTCTAATTCCCTTACAAAATCTTTTTCAACTTCTTTATACAAAAATGAAAATTGAAATTGCCTGAAAATCTCCACAATAAAAGTAATATCTGCTAATAAAATATGTGTTTTTTATTATGAAAAAAAAATTATTTTAAATAAATTTAAATGTATCATATCCCAGTAACTCAGGGTGTACGAAGTTTGTTATTTCTTGTAACATAATGTATTAGAAGCATGTTATGTTATATCATGAAAATGTAGTATAGTTGATTATATTTTTGATATAACTATAACATAATTTGTTATTCTTCTGATTAGATAAGAGTTGTTTTTGTTATAAATTTGATATTTAAACAACATCCTGCAAATTAAATCTTAGTAATAAAGTTTGTTGAAGAAAAAATGAGGTGTTACAAAACCTGCTTGATGCAGAATGTTGAGTTCCCGATATTTCGAGCATCGCAGATCCGGATTCAGCCTGGGTGGAAAACGATATTGAAGACCGGATTGTTGAGGAAGATCTTCTTATATCTGAAGATGAGTCTGAAGAAACCGAATGTGTATCAAAGTGTAGAGCTATGGAATAGTTAACAATTGTATCAATTTTTCAAGTCTTACTCTCTCAGTTTGAACTATCCCGAATATTACGATTTTGGATTTGTTTTCACTCATTATGTTTTATACAGAAGTTTTGACGCATTTTCTGAAATCCGTAGACCAATTCTTTTTGAACTCTTCCATTGGCCTGCCCTCTTACTACTCTTTTTGAAGGTGCCCAGTAGCTTTAATTACCGTTGTGGACAATTCAGATGTTCATCTCAACGAAATCTACTTCCATTTTCTTGCATCCAATGAACTTGTTTGGGAAAAGGGTTTGAGGTCAAAGCAGGCCAAAGAAGGGATTCAGTTGCCCGTCGAACGAAAGTATTTTTTTCTGCAAACCCTTGTACGGTAAACTTCGGCATCGATCGTTCTTTACTGTGAAAATGATGGCTTGAAGCAGCAGGAACAAATGGCTTGCCATACGAGAACCTTTTTTCTTTAAAGATTTCAAGCTTATTGTTGCTTTCACACCAAGCTACCGTTTACTCGACACTAAGTATTCTAAAATAGACTTCCATACATCAGAGATTTCAAAGCCAGGTACCATTTTTACATAAGTATGATTGTGTGACTAGTACAATAGTCGTCGTCCTGCTCATTCCTGCCGGCAAAATAGAAGAAAGCCTGACAAATCGTGCACCGTTGATAAGTGAAAATCGAAGGTAGATGCTACCGGCCAATACTCTCTGTAGTCCTTGAATTGCACCTTGTATTTCATAGTTTGTTCGATTCAAAAGCAGCATTAACATGAGATTGTTGGGAAGCGGTTGAGATTGAACAAACAGGTTGATTTGCCTCAGAAGAGCCTAGCTAATCTGTCCTACCCGGCAGGATATCAACGACGATCAAGGCTCTGCTTATGTTTCTTTTAGTCCGGAGCATCTCTAGGCTGATCAGTTTACAACGGTGTTCGTAGCTGGGTAGCCAATATCGATCATTCCAAGTCTACAAAGCGCAAAACGGAGAAAACGACGTAGAACTCATTCGATTCTCTCAGCACCGCTGTTGTAGTTTGGGATCCAAACCGCAGAACAATACTCGAGTGTCGATCGTACCAGGAAATAATAGAGTGATTTCAGGCAGCAGATGTCGGAGAAGTTCTTAGTAATCCTGAATATGAACCCTAAGGTTCTAGACGCTTAGTCAACAATATATGTTATGTGTTGCCTGAATGATAGCTGCGAATCTAAGAAGTTTGGCAGGGCTTACTAGCATTCGGTTCAAATTGCACCAGCTGGCGAACACATTCAGCTGACGTAGAAAAAAGTTATAGTCAGCAATCGAGCAGATTCGTAAATAGATTTTGAGGTCATCTGCATAAGATAAGCGAAAACATTCGAAAGTCAGATGCACGTCATTGAAGTAGAGAATGAAAATCAACGGTTCCAGGTGGCATCCTTGAGGAAGCCCTGATGTGACGGAGAAATTAGCTGATCTGCGATCTCCTATGGCAACCATTAGTTGGCAACCCGTGATATACGAGCGGAATCTACTCAGAAGATTACCACTTAAACCGAGCCTATCGAGTTTAACAACCGCAATGGAACGATTCAACTTGTCAAATGCCGCAGGTGGGTTGGTGTATATATCGTCCGTCTGAACCCGATTAGTCATGTTTTTGATAATATACGAAGTGAGGAACAGCTGATTAGTGGTTGTAGAGCAACCAAAAGTAAACTAATGTTGATCAGCACTCAAATACTGCTTGCAATGAGAGAGCAGCAGTTCTATAATCACTAGCTAGAAAAGCTTTAATACGATCTTACGATGTAATACCTACTTCGATTGTTATCCACGTTGTTCGTTTTCCTTCCAGCAGGAAGGAAATATGGCGCTGGAGAGGAAAATGCAGAATAGACGACGAAGTGGAATTAACAAGCTGCCGATATGCCTGTTCAATAATGCGGATAGAGTCAGGTTCAGAGTAGAAGCTATATGGCAATAGCTCATCTGTGAATACACTAGAAAACATGACGTAAAACATGGACGGTGTTAACTAGCCCAGGTGGCTCAAAGTCACGGATTATTTATTGTTCAGCGGCGCCTATACGACCTATATTATAGGTTCACCATATGCGTCGTATCATCTTGATGTCGGTTTTGTTATCGGGCACAGCGCGTTATCTATTGTTTCGATCATTTATTGTTCGGTGGCGTGAGTGCGTGTTCGATGCTTTGACGCGAACTGCCTTTACTATCGGGCAAAGCTCGGTATCTTTTTTTTTTTTTCAAAGAAGTTGTGTGCAATCTTGATCTGAACAAGCCGCTTGGTACAAAAAGAGTGTTCGTTCTGTTGTTTGCGGAAAAGTTTTGATGTCATTATGTGGAACCGTTCCAGGGAGAAACTGAACGGACGCCTGCGAAGTTGGTTACAGGCGACTTGTGAGGTAGTAAGTGCTCTCAAGGACATGGAGCAAGACAGGTCGACCTACCCCACAGTGGGATGTTAGGCAAAAATGTCGTTGGTTCGAGTACCACTGTACACATGCCCTTTTCGCTCAATTTCCTCAAAAAACATCTGTTATATTTCCAAGCCTGCCGCACACTAGCGGAACTATCAAAACTTTCTCTTCATATCTTTCATTCTAGTCAAAAACATTGTTGTTCACTCTTGGTGCCTCATGGTGATGAGCGAACATCTCCTTCTACATCAGGTAATTGTTACTCATTGTATCTACATGAATAAAATTTAATTTTAATAGGTTTGCGTCGACCATCAGTTCAATTGGTTGAATCGGTTGTGTTGACACTTCGTTCCGCAATATTTTGCTATCGGGCGTAGCGTTTTGTCTATTGTTTCGGTTGCCTATTGTTCGTTACACGAGTGATCGAGTGAGCATGAAAAGTCGTGGTTCGATGGGTAAGATTGATCGGTGAGAAGTACATAATTAATTGTGATCCAAATTATTCGTTCGCCATGCTCATTGGGTCACCCTATCTTGGAACAAATAAACCACTGTTCCACTTTTTTAAATGACTACAGTTACGAATTTACGAGGAAACATGCTCCCAGCGCCTAAACTTGAAACTTTACAGCAAAGTAATGTTCTAAAACATGGTTCGTATAGCTAAGGCCCATTTTTTTATGTTGATTAAAATTAGGGTGGTCCCCATTTTAACGGAAATACAAAAACTATCTTTTCTATTTGTTGAAATAGACGTATACATTCTTGGTCAAAGTTGTAGCGCAGTAAATTTTATGGAATTTTTATAAATAAATTTTTTTGTAGCCTAAAAATTTACCGATTTAGAGCAATATTTCCTCATCAACTTAGGGTGAACCATGCTGGAAGCATGTTTTCTCGTAAATTCGAGATCTGGATCATAGTGCAGTAGCATCCATACTAATGAAATACTACTATCACACTCTGTGAGTGGCTCCAATAGCATCCTTACTGTTGGCTTATACTGGGCAAAATCGGCTTTTCAGCATTATTAAAAATCACTTTGTATTCCCAATGAAAAACCAAAATCACACTTTGTTAGTGCTCCAAAAGCATCCTTACTGTTGATTTGAAACGGTTCAACCCGGAAATCAGTACTAATTTTCAAACTGCTCACTTAACAGCTTATCCCAGTAATTTTTCGTGGAAGAACAGTGGACTCCGTCGCTTTCAAAAGAGCGAGTATCACGTCAACACATTCCTACCCTTTCCTTACTTGACCGGCATTCGGAAGGGGCCCGCCGGTATTGCTTTAGTTTGGGATCACCAGTTTTTACACATTGAAGATGTATGTAAGTCCCAAGCATCAACTGTTGGTTCTCTGTGTAATAACATCTGATGTGGCAAAAACGGAATAGCAATCTCGGGCGGTCAATCATGCTCATGTAGTTCCTGTACAAAAACATTCCATTGATATTCAAACTGATTTGAATTACAGCAAATCCACAGTAAGTTGAGCACAAAGATGAATACATACTTAGAACTACCACACACAAAGGTGATTTGGTATAGTGGATTGTGTGCTATGACTGTTCAATTGTTTGATTGTTATTACCGAACTTGCAAATTTTTTATCCAAACAGCTTGAAACTGAACTTGTTTCATAATTTCACGAAATCAGTAATGTTTATTTGTGTGATGAGCTGATGTGACAATGTGTCAAACTTTTACAGGGTTGCTAGATTTTTATGCTCGTACGTTTAAAATAGGTTGATGTAATTTTTTTCCCTGCATCACTCTAATGGAGTAGCAATCCCAAGAAACATTGCCAAAACCCAGCTTTTTTAAGTTTCATTAAGTTTTAATAAAAGCCACTAGAAATCAATTTGGTTTTATTATGGCACCAAGGGTTTTATATTTTGGTCAGGTTTATGAGAATTTACAACGCTTGTTTACAACGATTTTAAAACTTTGTTTTCTCAAACTCCTAATACTTCTTTCAATGGTTTTATTTTGACTCTATAAACACGTAAAATTATGTTTTGAAATGTTATTATAGGACTCATTCATTTTATCTTATTTTGGTCATATGAAAAAGTATTTTAAAAACAGTTTGCTTGCAGTAAAGGTACAAAACGGCAAATTGGTATTGATGGAAATCACCAAATGATCAAATAGTTTTATAGTAGTCATTGCGAAGCTAAATTGGCTTTTTGTCAAAACTGTGATTTTTTCCAATCGCCATATTGAAATTTAAGAGATATCAATTTTCAGGAAATCCTTGATTAATTTATCGAATACACTTGTTTCAATTTTATTGTTGTTGTTTTTAACTCGCATAATATTCAAGGCGCATTAATTTCTGGCTTTTATCGTGCCAATATTCACCTTAGATTAAATGCGCATACGATACGGAACATGATGAGCAGTAAAACACTCAATTTGTTTTAGTTATTTTACTATCAAACAAAATTCCCCGTAACACTAGAACTTTGTTCTTAGATATTATTTACGGCCAAATGAATCAGAAGAGCAGCGAATCGAACAAAACAGAACAACAAAAACTAACCACAATATCGCAGTGAAGTTTGCCAGCGTGGCTATTTGACCGTATTGTGGTTTTAATGGCAGCCAATAGGTTTTGTGAAGGTTCTCAAGTGACCATATTATCTTTCACTTGAACGTTTTCAAAATATTTATTAACTTGTTTTCATAACCGTCTATAGAGTGGGCCATTTTGTACACATTTCGGCTTAAATGAAGCATAGAGGAGGTGTTGTTAAATAGAACAGTTTTGAATGAAGTTTTATCAACAGAGGAGGGAGGACTGCTATACGACTGGGATAAAACTAAAATTGTTAATTTCGGATCTCAGGCGGTCAATCATTTCCATGCAAATACTTTGAAGGGAGGGAGGATCAGATAGCCTCTGAGCATAGGGCTCATACAAAATTTTATTAAACTACAACTTACTGCTTGAATAGTTATTTTTTTATTTTAGATATTCTGCTAGAATAAATCCTTTTGCAACACTGCAAAGTGAGCGAAAATGAACCCAAACCTACAATGAACTGTAAATATTGAAAAATTTCAGCGAAATTGTCTGATTCTCAATGGAAAAACTCTCACAGACTTAATAGTGCCAAAGTCGGCCACTGCACTCAACTGTGCGCTGAGATGTAGAGCTTCTTTGACTCAATTGATATTCTATCTTAAAATAAAAATTTGTCAAGATTTATCAAACTTAATAAAACTGTGCTCTGAAAGAAATTAAGTGCACTATATATAAAGAGTGATTTTTATAATTGTTAGACTCTCGAAATTTAACAACTTTGAATAAAACAGAACAATTGGACCCTTTCGGATCACTTAAAAACATGTATTCGAGTATTGATGAGTTAGTTTTCATGCCCACGGATTCGCTCTTACTATTGTTTTCCTATGACTCTAGAGTTAAAGTTTGGCCATGGCTCTTAGAATGTACATTTTTTGCTTTCTTATTTTCGGTTTTAATTTGATCGAATCAGAAGGATTTCTAGCCGTGGATTAGTTGAAATGTACTGCAGAACCTGGAATAAAGCAAAGGGTGGAGGAGCTTGGCAACAGAATGTGTGCTCGATTGCATACTTCCGTTCAAATTCCTTCCGCTCATTTTCAACTTTCATCTTTCAATTTCACAGCCTGCCGTACTCTTACGGAACTATCAATTCATTTCTCTTCATTTCTCTTTGTTCTAGCAATAAATTACTGTTCACCCCTAGAATTTCCTCATGTTGATGGGAAATTATCTGCTTCTGACAGATTTCAATGAAAAGTATATGAGTTTCTAAACCAAAACTTAGTTAATTTCCGAGGACATGACTAAGAAGAGATTTGTGTTGTGGTTGTGAAGTTTTAATATGTTAAACGTAAATGTAATAATAGTGAAATTTAACGTGCAAGCAACAAAATCGACATTTACCCGTTCGTGCCACTTTTCCTGGTCCGGAAAATCACTGCGAAAAAACAGCAAAAACTGATGAAATTATAACTTCGATTTTTCTCCTAACCTCACTCGTGGTTTGATACATTCCTCGCGCACAAACACTGCACAAAAACGCGCACGCGTTTCCAATCCCTTTTTCTTTTTTTTTTTTCCTCAGTCCCTTCTTCCCGCTTTCTTCACTCAAACTAATTCCAGTTTCCCGACTTTGGAGTGGGCTACTGCCAAAAGTCGGCAACCACACGTCGACAACGAACGAACGGACGAACAACCGAAATTATTCAGGCGCACCAAGCCCGGGACACTTTCCGCCGGCACACTTTCTTTTTCCATAAATTTTTCATCATTATTTTCGCCACCGCTGCTCCTGCAAGTGCCGGCGATGAGCATAGTAGTGGCACCCAGCCCCCGGACGGTGTGTGGTTGCGTGGTTTTTGTGATGCAACTTTCACATGAAGGTCCTACTGGCGCGGCAACACATCACAGGGCGCATCAATACATCGACGATGATGGTCCACGGATTTGAATCCTCCCTCCTCAACACGTGGCGCGGCTCATGAACGGGCGGCGGACTTTGCTGAGGGCCACCTCTTCCGGATGAGATGACCTAGAAAGGGTGGAAATGAGAGAAGGTGAGAGAGAGAGAAAATTGTATCGAGTGCAACTTTTTGCTTTCACTCTTGTTCGAACGAGGATTGAACTCGTCACCGGTATGAATAATTTATGTGAGCATTCGGAATTGCGGCAGGACCTTTTGGGTTCCGATAAAAGACCATGCGTCCGCACTGGAATGGGCGCTGTTAGCTGATACATGTGCCCATGGCAGCAGTCGTCTTCAAACAATGGAGCGTGGCTGTCAAGGTTGTAATAAAGTATCACACGATATTCGATATTTGTTCACCCTTCTGGAAATGACGCATGAAACGATCGGACATGCTTATGTGACAGGTGTTTTCGATTGCGGTGTAATGTTCTCCTACAATGTGCCCTTCACGTTCGTAAGAGTCAGCTACTTGCACGTAATTCGATACTACCATAGAAATGGGCATTCTAAGCTCAATCGATTGAGTCTGGTAAAGTCTTGCCTGGAAACCCTGCGCAAACAATGCGATAAAAATAAAAAGCATCGATACCTCCTCGAGTGCAAAGTTCCTCATCAGTTAAAGTGCTACAAAATAAATTGACGCAAACTTAAAGCCATACCAAGCCCAAGCATCTTATCCCTACCGTCAGCTGGAGGCAGAATTCGACGAGAAAAACTCGAGGAAATAACTCCGCGTTAAAACAGAATATCCATAAATAAAAATAAAACTGCAATATGCGCACTTGGTGTTCTCCAGCCACAAAATTCGCTCTCTACGCCTCCAATAGCCCCGGGCGAACTTGGAATTTCCTTTCCACCTCCTTCCCTTTCCGGTTGCCCCGCTGTTGCCGAAAGTACCACCCACCGGCGATTTAAAATCCTTCTTGCCACAAGTTTAACTGCCTCCCGCCCTCCAGCATCATTCTTCCTAAAGCTCCGCTGCGCTGCGGTGACAGGCCAGCGATTTTCCACCACCACCGACCGTCGACTGTCGTCGATCGCGCATTGGGAGCTTTGTCTTTTTTTCGTTTTGGCTGGTGCAAGCTTTTAGTCCACCGAAAATAAAAAGAAACTTTTGGAACACAGCATGCGGTGCTCGTTCGAAGCGAGTCAGTGTGTCTCATTATCTAGTCGGTCGGTCGGTCGGTGTTTGCGAGGATGGTTAGCTATGGCTGTCTCTGTTCAGGATGCTCCCGGGGCGACGACGCATAAGCCACCGGCCAACATAAATAAAATAAATCGAATGGCATTATCACCGGCGGTTGCGTGTGTGTTTGAGTGTGTGTGTTTCGTGGGTAGCTCATCTCTTAGGGGTCGATGGTGTTTTTTTGCTGCTGTTAAGGTGTGAACAAAGGGCCACTAAAAACCTTGGCTTAAATGGCCGGCATTTGCATCGTCAGTGAGAATGGGTTCGATTTCCAACAAAGGCAAGATCGTTGTTTGAACTTCTATGAGTGAGTATTGGCATTGCGCTTGTTTCATGGGATACTAATTTATGAGCTTGTTTATTGGCTCAAGCAGTTAAGACGCAACAAACATGCTGCGCGTAGTGTCTTCTTTCTAGGTTCTATTGTTGGTTTCGTTTAGAGTATGATTGAACTTATTGTTGCATTAGCAGCTATCGTTGAAAATAGTACTTGTTGGTGAATCTTTTTGTTTTTGACGTCAACCAATATGGACCGTTTTGTAACAATGATACCGGGTCATGGAATAACTTAAAACAGTACTAAAGCGTTACACCAAACAGCTAGAAAGGTTTAGGGCTGACTATAAGAAAATAATGGTACGCAGAAAAGCCGTGTAATTTGTGATTCAACAAGTTTGAAAGGTCCTTACATGGTTGCTTTACAGTGCATTTTTATTAAAACCTCAAAGCTACAGCATAAGGTGGTTACATTTTTCCTGCTTGAGGGACTTTAATGCTGCCCATGAAGTCTAGGCAGTAGCAAGTCAACAAGAAGAGGTTGGTTGTTTTTTCTGGTCCTGAATACCAGAGATCCAACTTTTATCAGTTAGCGCACAGGTTCACGTCAGCCATCGATCTTATAGTAGTTTCCATTTCTCTCGCCAAGCAAGTTCCATTAACAATCACCAGTTAAACACTGCACAGTGGGGAAAAAGTACGCGAATCGCGAAAGAATTCTATAATTCAGCCCCAAGTAGCACAAGGTTAGTAGACAATAGCATTTTTTATGTGAAAATTTCTGGAAATCGAATGGAAGAGGTCCTATTTGCCCCAAAATTCATTGGACGGAGAAATTGGGCTTATTTTATCTCGATTCCTTCATATTTAAAAATAATGCCCAGTAATTCATCATCGGAGGGGTTTGTGGTAGTCAAAATAGGCTTATTCTTATGTACTTTTTTCTAGATATTGAATGAAAGTGGTTGTAGCCTCCACACGGGTTGGAAAACAGAAATATTGGGCTTATTTTGCCCCAATTCCCCGTATTTTTGAATACGCAATAACATATATGCTCGGAGGGGTCTGCGGTTGTCAAAACATGCCTATTGTTGTGTAGAATTTCCTAGTGAAATCGAATGAGGGTAGTCAGAAATACTGCACGAGTCGGGAAATGAGATATTGCTGATTTTACCCATTTCCTCATATTAGAATACGTCTATTTATCCATACGCTTTTCGGATGTCTTTGGAATGAAACAAGTAAACTGGGTTTTTCGGCCACCACAAAAAGTATATTATCCATTACC
>JASCZW010013405.1:0-25693 GCA_034211315.2 Aedes japonicus
CACATTTTACTCTAGTGTAATTTCATTTGCTAACTGAGATAATAAATCAAAAACACAAAGCAAAATGTCGAAGCATCGGAATAGTGGAAGAAAAAAAAGCATTAACGTAAACCAAAAGTCATCTCGAAGCGTGAACTTAGAAATCTTTTTAGTAGTTAAACGTAAAGTTTTTGTCTATTTAGATGTGTAAATTATATGGTTAGGTCATTGACCGCAGGGTTGGATCGTCCTCGCATCGTTATTCACTAAAAAAAAATCTGTACGCATTGAAATGTCACAAATTCAGTAAGAAAATTTATTTTTCAGAACTTCATAATGATTTCAATTTGGTGGTTTTTATAGTTAACATCCATATAATTTAAATTGCTCATTTCTGTCGGAAAAAACCTCCTACTGCTCCATTTCTAGCCAATTGTATACTGCCGGTGGACGCATGTTTATCCCATGTTACAAATAATCAATTTCGGAAAAAATGCCAAGTCGATTTATCCCTATTGAAAATTGGATGCATATTTGTCCCAATAGAGCAAATTACTCCCTGTGCACAGTGGTCCAGAATGTGAATTTAGCTGGAAAGATACATTTTCAGCACAAGTTTGAAGTTTTGGACAAAAATTGTCTTCTACAAAGTTGTTTTTAATAACAAGGCGCTTCTTTGGGTGTGAATGAAAACTAGGGTGGTCCTTATTTTCAGAGAAATCGAAAATCTAACTTTTTTATTGGCTGAAATCAAGGCCTACATCATTCGGACAAGTAGTAGAGTAAATAATTTAAGCAACTTCGATGGTAAATTTTTTCTATACCTTTTGGTATGACCATATTAGAGCATTTTTTCCGATGTAGCTTAGGGTGTCCTTATAAAAACCCTTTTTTTTTGTAACTTCTTTATTTTCAGTGGAGTTGTTTAATTATTAATTCTAGAACAATAAAAGTTATAACTTTTGCTGTGTTGAAATTGTCTCTATCGTATGTCAAACAAAAGTTATCATGGTTTTTTGTAAACAAAATAGGCTTTTTTCAAATGTTGGTTTTTCTAGTTGGGGCAAACCAAAAATATATTTCCTAACAGCATTTGAAAGTAATTTTATTTCTTGTATGTAATGTCTCAAAACTGGAGATAGTTTATAATTAAAAATTAGGTGAAACACATTTGAAAAGGGCGTAATTTTATAAGAAAGTCGGTAATTACTCGCTAATAGTAAGAGACATCGACAAGATTTACACGTCGAAACTTTTATCTTTTTAAGTTTTTAGTTTTGTCTTAATAATATTAAGACAACGTTGCTGGCAAATTTGAAATAATAAAAGTTAAAGCAAAAAACTGTTTTTCTGTAGGGATACCGGAAAAAAGCTATAATTCTATTATATCAAAGAGCAGAGAAAAAATTATACCATCAAAGTTGCTAAAAATTATCGACTCTACATGTTTTCCGAATGATGTATGCCTTTATTTCTGCAAATAAAAAATTTAGATTTTCATTTTCTCTGAAAATAAGGAACACCCTAGTTTTAGGTTTCTCCAAAAGAAGTGCCTTGTTATTAGAAACAAATTTTTAGAAGACAACTTTGGTCCACAACTTCCAATTTGTGCTAAAAATGAATCTTTCAGGCTAAATTCACATTCTGGACCACTGTGCAGTGGGACAATTATGCGTCCCTAAATAGAGCAGGAAAAAATCCCTTATCATTTTAACGTTTATCATTCGTTTATCAAATCGTTTATCATTTCTACACGATGCTTTTAGAACTACCAGAACTTGTTTGAATACTTTTTTAAAAGTGCAAATCAATCTGAAGTAAGATCTGTATCCACATTAATCCGGACACCTTCAAATCATTGTTACTATTGAAATATTGCACGTAGGAATGAAAAATTGCACTGTGGTATAGCTGAGAGTCTATGATGAAAAAGATTATGATTGATGTTTACATTTCATGTTCAGTATTCAAGAAGGCGACGAAAGACTTAAGTCATAAAGAAGGGCAACGCAACGAAACAGACTGCTAAATTACGGTTGTTTGAGATGAATTTTCCAGGAGGACAGCTTTCCAGGGCTGGCTTTTTATTCTGCTATGGCCAGAAATGCTACAGTTGAGCATTTCAGAATGAAGAAGGCATCGAAATTTCCCAAAAATTACCTTGTGTGGCAATCAATTTGCACGTATGGCAAAAAGAGTAAATCTCTCGTCATTACAGGCACAATCAACAAGGAGATCTATCAGAAAGAGCGTTTGCAGAAGCGATTGCTACCCTTCTTCAAAAGTCACAAAGAAAAACATTTGTTCTGGCCCTATTTGGCATCATGCCACTATGCTAAAACTGTGATGGAGTGGTACCAAGCAAATCAAGTGAACATTGTACCAAAAACCTCAAACCCACCAAATTGCTCAGAGCTACGACCAATCGAGAGATATTGGGCTCTGATGAAGCGGAAGTTTTCTGGCAAGAAGCAAGGAATCAAAGACATCAAACACTTTCAGCAAATTTTGACAAAGACGGCTTCTACGATTTCTGAAGAGTCTGTACAATCCCTAGTGGACGCTTCCCCCGGAAGAGCACACAAAAATATATATTAGAATATTGCATCAAAGCAGGTGTGCACATTTTGATTTAAGGTCTACAAAATAATGTAGTTTTTAACGCAATGACCAAAAAACTACATTTTCTTCGATCAAGGAAATGAAACGAAAATATTTTCCTGCTAGTCTCTGAAAAATCTCAAGATCTTATGAAAGGTTCCCCAAGCCACTTTATTAATTTCTCATTTCTTATGGCCTTTGATTAAAGATAGCTGATGTAAAAGTGAGTCAATATTAATGGCGACTGATAAGATTGATTGATAAAGCAGCTATAGTTATCGAAATGAAATCTTAATTATCACCGAACAAGGTTCAATTTTTGTTTATTTTTTCAGGCTACGTACGTTGGTCAACTTATTTTAGAATTAGTTGGAGTTTAATGGTCTACATTTGTGGTTAACGACATCGAACGATACGGTCGTTTCCGGAACGTTTGTGTCAGTTTTTTCCGCTTCCTCGTCATTTTCTTTTCGTCCTTCGCCTCCTCGGTTAGTTAGGTTTAGTTTTTGATCGAACGGAGTTCAGCATAGTTTGGTGGGTTCATGTCTTCTGGTAAAAATCCGCATTATCAGTCACATACCACACCTGCACGGAGCTCAAGCAACACAAAACCACCACATTTGGTTAAAGCGACTTGATTGTGACTTACTTGAGCAGCATTGCAGTAACATCAACTTTATTGCAACCAGAGACCGAAATTTTCGCCTACTTGAGAAGAGAAACGTCCTTTTTCACCCGCTTGGAGGAACAGATGAGAATGTAAGAAGCAAGAGATTATTATACGCTCACAGCAGTTTTTGCGAGAAAAGCAACGGCGATTTATAATTTTAGGAGAGCATGAGTAGCTGATAAATCGTTTCTCTTTCAGGAAATCCATTGGATACATGCCCTTTCGCTCAATTTTCAAAAAAACATCTGTTAGATTTCCTACCTGCCGCACTCTGACGGAACTTTCAACACTTTCTCTTCACATCTTTCATTCTAGCCAAAAACATTAATGTTCACTCTTGGTGCCTCATGGTGATGAGCGAACATCTCCTTCTACATCATAATCGTTACTCCTCGCACGGAGAATAAATAACATAACAATTAATGTACTTTATTTAGTTGATTTGTATTCATTGTTAGATCAATTGTGGTGCAGTATTTGTTATAGAAAGATATCATCTTATTTATGGGTCCATTTTGGGCATAGTTAGTACTTTGATTATTCATGTTGGATAAATTCCTGCTTCTTAAGTGACGGGTGGGACCGTAGAAGTTGAGCTTCTCTAAAACTTCTGCGTCATTTACTCTTTGCCCAATAACATCGTTTATAAATGATAGAATAGCAAACTCGCTTCGTTTTCAAGACCATCTATTTTAATTAACATACATCGAGATTCTTTAGAAGGTAACCGAAAAGAGTTCCATCCTAACTAACGCAAAGCATATAATAAAAACTATTTCTGCACTGACTCAATACGGTCTCAATGTGTATTCTGATATGGATCCAAAATCACGCTGCAGTACTCAAAAAAGGGCCTCAAATATGTTACATAATACGTTTTTATTGTATAGGGATCATTGAAATGAAAACTAAACCTTTTGCTGAACCCGAGCATATTACTTGTAAATTATATTGTTATAGTGTTCTACAAAAGTGAGCACGGAATCAAGTATGAATCCAAAATCTCTAACTTGATTGCATCTTTCAACAGTTTGTTGACCTATAGTGATAGTGTCTTGCCTGACATTTTTGATTTTAGTGAATGAAACTGAAAGGCACTTTCTTACGTTAATCTCTAGCAAGCTTTTTGTACACCAAACATGGAAATTATCAACTTTTTTTTAGAATATTTCAATATCAGATGTTTTACGTATTTCCATAAAAAGTTTCATGTCGTCTGCATATGTTGAAACATTTAAATGGCGTAAAATACATTCAATATCATTGACAAACAAAATAAATAGTAAAGTACCCAAATGGGATCTCTGTGATACTCCCGATGTAACATTCACAACCGATGAAAGATTTCCTTCAAAACATACTCGTTGTGCTCTTCCAAGCAAGTATGGCTACACTCACTTTAATAAATTGTGATTGAAACCTATCTTAGACAATTTTAAAAGCAACAGAGGAATATCGACTCTATCAAATGCTTTGCTAAGACAGTGTACAAGGTTCCAGCATAATTACCTTCATCCATTGCATTGCATGAAAAGTTTACAAAATTTAGCAAATTTTTAGTATTAGAGCGTCCATTCATATAGCCATGTTGTTTGGTAGAAATAACATTTTTTACTTGTGAAAAAAATGTTGATTAATAATGGACTAAAATAGTTTGAGAATACAGGATAAAATTGCAAACCCACGTAAGTTTTTAACATCTGATTTTTAACCACTTTTGAAGATCGGAACCAATTACGATTTCTTGTAAATGAGGGGAAATATGCCAGTTTTTAGAAATGAGTTAAACAACCAAAACAAGGGTTTCATTAATTCCTTCGATAATGTTAAATACTGGCGGTAATCCGTCAGGGCCAGCCTCTTTGAGAAGCGTCTAATGTGCTTAAAGAAAGCAAAATTTCGTTGACGTACATAATCAACTGTCACATTTAACGCAAGTTCCGGGAGATATGAGAAAAATCGATAATCTCGATACTTGTCGTCACGAGTTGTGCAAACATCTTGAAAAAAATCAGCAAATAAGTTACTAATTTCGAGTGGATTTTTACCGCCTTCTCGTCTGCATTTTTGTTGAACAATTCCTCAACTTCTTTTTATCTTCAACGAGGATGAAAACGATTTCGGGCCTGATCATTAGTTTCAGTGGTTCTATTATACTACTCATGTGCGTTCTTAATTTCTAAATACACTTGATCACAGATAGTTAGATATATTGTGAGGTTTACTTCAATGCCTGACAAATCAGGTTAATCCAAGCGAATAGCGACTGCACTTCTTCCGTTTGAAATGGTCATCCACAGCTGATGTACTGCCGTGAAACGTTTATCAGTTTTATATGAATAGAAACTCATATAAAAATAAGGCTGGTATGTATTTCACGGTAGTGAAGGTTTCATTATCAATGACCCAGAACCGGTATTTTTTAAGCAGCTTCGTTGAAGGGTTTCTGGGTGCGCATTATGGCAACACTCTGCTGGCGCTCATTCCGATTAAGGAAGTTCAGCACCTTGATTTTCAATCCAGATTGTTCCTTGGCCTTCTGGACGAAACTTTCCGAAACCTCAAGTTTTTTTACCAGGCCACGCGTCGAAAGCAATCAACGCTCTTTGTTTTTTTTTTGCATGCTATCCTCTGGGTTTCTGCCGAGCTCCTGGTTTGTTATCAACTGTTATCCGATCTTGGACCCTTTAAAAGACTCTTAGACGTTCGAATTATGTCAATGCATCAGTTTTACCATCAGTATGGGGTGAACAACATCTTTTGGAAAATCGTTTGCTTATTTTCTTCCATCTCAACCGAAATCTCACAGAAAACTGATCAATGTAATTTATTGCGTTGTCTTATGCACATTAAGGGAACTCTAGATTTCGTCGAAATCAATGGGATCAATGGGGTCAATTTTTAGATTGTTAGACCAGAATGATTAGTAAGTATGTACACTTTTTAGAAAGCATTTAGTGGGCATTTGGTTTAAATGACGATACGGCCTCAAGTTGAAGGCCCTTTTCCAGGGTCCTAACCAGTAGTTGGCAACGCATTACCTCTGGCTGCTTTCAGTTTTGCCCGACAAACACGAGCTCGCTCGTCATCGGTACATGGTCGTTTCGGAGGATTTCCCGCATGTTCGTTCGCAATGCGCTACCAAAATTGGCACATACGGTTGGCATCAAAATGATTAGGCATTGCACTTATTTTCATACATAACAGTTTCTCAAAATGTTTGCCCTCTCAGAAATTAAACTCTATTCAACGCGAATTGCTATAAAAAAAAAACAGAATAACTGTTCATAACGGTACTAATATGAATAAACAGAGAATGTTAATTCGGAATATTGTGTTCAAAAACCAAAACGTTGTCCGTGATAGGGAATTTCTCGATACTTGCCGGTGGGCAACATTCGTTTAAAGAGACAAACCAGCTCAGGGCTAAAAAAAAACATTCGTTAAATTTTCCAACTTCGATGGATAATTTTGTATACGAAATGCTCTCATCGTTTGTTTGTAAAATTAGATACTTGGGCTTATAAAATGGCAGTTGTTAATATGTGTAGTTGATAATTGCAAACATCTCAACAATCACACGCCAACTATCAATGCAATGCAATACTGCAGTCGAAATATATTCACTGCAAACTTCAGGGTGCTTGCCGCTACCAGCTGCCATTCCAATATTGCCGCTCCAAAATGAAGCCAGTGCACCATCTAGGATACCGTCGCCACCAGCTGCCAAACCATTACTGTGAACATTACCGCACTGTTTCAACGATGCCAAACGAATCAGAAATTTGTGAAGGTGTGCCGCTGCACTGCTGCACATGAGACCTCTATTGCTCACATTTGAAATCTGTGATAGGAAATTACTGTGCATTTAGTACATTTAACCTGCAAAACGGAATTATAAGACATCACCTTTTAGTTGCCCTATAGTGTCTTTTGCGGTGGCGTGTCAATCTTTACGTGTCAATATCAGATGTGACATCGATTGGTCGCGCTACAACGGATCCTTTCAATGCTGAGTCGAATTGATCTGGACATGCGAAAAAAAAAACTCTACATATTTTGGCAGGAAAAAAGGTGTCACATAAGACCAAATTGCAAAACGGGTGAAAGTGAACCACACTAGTGTTAAAAATGTAATCGAAAAAACTGGTGAGGAAACCGAGAATCAGCCAGTCCAGCCGGGACTTATAAGTGATAGTGTACATAAGGAAACTCTTTCGGCGTCGACGTGGGATTTTGGCCAAACAATTCAACACCAGCATCGGGGTTATTCAACGAACTTCCTTAAAGCGAAAAAGAAACAGAAGGTACCGAAACAGTCTCTGGAGCAGCAGCAAGCTCTGGCCAATACAAGGGAGACTGTAAAACCAGATTCTGGAGAACACAGAGGGATACCTCCTGATCGACGGCAAAACCTATGCAAAGAAGATTCCCGAGCGGTGACCGGATGTAGTACTATCCGAAATCGGTGGACTAAGACCTGGAGGACACTGAAACCACAATGCCGATGGAAAAGTTTGTGCAGAAGGTGACGTTCTGGCAAGTGATTTGTACCTATGGATGGAGGCGTCAATTTTTTGTTTACGAAGGGTTCAATTAAGATCAAAATTTAAAAGATCAAAAGTCCAAATTATTTAAGTCCAGCAAGCGTTTTCCTGCAATATCTGGGAAATTATCAGAAGATGGAATTTTATCATTCCACATCCGGGTGAGAAGTTGTTTGTGAAAACTTATGTTTTTTTTAGCGACCAGTAATTTGATCTATAGTAGTATATCCCATATACTTTGTTTAGTGCATGTCGAGTTACTTCATCACTATTGAGAAATGATGAAGTATTCAGTGTTGTTACAGTTGACTCCGATGCTGACCTTGCAAAAAACCCTAGTCCTAGCAAATTCAAACAATTGAACATCAAATGAGAATTCACGTAAATGAAGGCTAACCTATCTTATTCAAGCTCATCTTCGATAGGACAATTCGTGTATTGTCACTTTTCACAAGGCATAAAATGTAATAAGGACTAAATAAGCAGTTCTAAATCGTCTTTACAGCAGCCTATCTAGCAATTAAACCACCTTAAATATACGCCCATATACGACTGCTCTACTGCAATGCTATGATAATACTTCATCAGTGCTATTTTGCATTCAAAATGCTTATTACAGGCTACAGGCATCTTAATAGCATTTGAAATCAAACTTTACAACAGATAGCATTCAAAATACTGATATAATGCAAATATAATGCTTGTTGCATCTACAATGCAGATTTTGGGTTTGAAGGTCCTCCACGCAGGTGGTGGAGGATTCACTAGCGAATAACCATTGCACTTGGGAACAAATGGCCAAATTTCGCGACAAAAATCGGTAACTGGAAAACCGTTTACTCTAGACACATGATGTATTTGAATGATTTTATTTAAAATATAATATTTATCTTTCGATTTGAGAGGTGACTAGGGTGGTCCTTTTATGTTCCACATAAAAATTCAAATTTTTTATTCTAACGATTGAGATTACTTTTTACTGCTACAAAATTGTAGATAATTTAGTTTAACGAAACATTGCTAAATAAACTGTACTTCTATCTCATCTACGTATCGTTTTATAACAGTTTTTCTAACCTTCCTTTGGGTGGGAATTAAAATACAGTGTCTTGCCTTAATATTTCAATTTGAATTTGAAAACTCTGTTAGGAGGCTTTTCGGGCATAGAATGATGCATTTTTTTAAGGTACAAGATAGTTGCTAGTTATTGTATTAAAAAAGTTGTTGGGGTTGAAGTCTAAAAATATACGTTTTTAAAAGATATCTTACTCTTTTATTTGCAAATATTTGCAAACACAAAATACCTGAACTAAAAGTACAACTTTTCATCTACAAGATCTTTGCAAAATCGTTTGTTCCCTTTTGCATCTTTATGAAGAAAAATGCATTTGAAAATTGATAGTTTAGCGTTTTTTTTTTCGGCATAACTTTCGAACAGCAGCATTAACAATTGTCATCAAAGAGAGTAACAACGTTAGATTTTTAAGAAAATTTTTATTAACCACAGGTGGGTGGGTTAATATTCATTAACATTTCGAGATTTATTTATGCACATTGAAGTTTATTTATTATTTAACATTGACATTTAATTTAACATTAATTTTTTAACATTTATATCACAGATAAACTGACATAGCTCATTGAACATTTTGCACTACAAATCATCGTCACTAACAAACCTGCGCCATCTGTCAAGCGCACTGTGATGGGTGGTAAAGCTGTACAGATTATGGAAGTGTGAGAATGTCATACGTAAGGGAATCGACTAAGCGCGTTACCTGTGGCGATACTACCAACTAAGCAACATTTGCATTGAAATGCGTAATCGATAAAGAAGCAGCAAGTGCTATACCTGTTTGTGTGTTGACATGTATACATTTGTTTACTGACATTTATTTGTTCACATCAATGTTTGTACATCCATCTATTTACATTAATACGTGTACCCAAATTTATATATTTACATTAGCATTTGTACATTTGTAAAAATGCTAATGCAAATAGCTGAATGTAAATATATCATATTAATGCGAATAAATAAATGTAAGTAAACAAATGTTAAAACGTATAAACAGCCAAACAGAAATAACCCTTGCAGTTCCTTCATTGATTACCGTTACAAGAAACGGTCAAGTCAAATGTTTCAAAGTTGGTAGTATCGCCACAGGTAGCACGCGCAATCGATTCTCTTACGTTTGACATTGGCTAGCACATCCGCCATCTGTTCAGCTTTATCAGCGAATGGATAGTCAAAACGAATATGGCTGATGTACCAGCCCATTGGCCTCAAGCTCGGTGTAGATAGCGCATGTTTGTTAGTGACGATTATTTGTAGTGTATAATATACAATGTGTTATGTCCGTTTGTCTGTGATATTTATGTTAATAAATAAATGTTGATCGGTTAGTATAAAAATGGCGTTGGTTTATTCCAGCAACTTATCGTAGAGATATCCCCTGTTATTTCAAATAAGACTGCCTGAAATTTCACTTGAAATACCAAGCCAAATGAACAAAAACCTTTCCAAACCTTTTCATGATTTGCGCTTTAAAAATTATTTATCTCTAGAATGGGACGTTTGGTTTAAATGCCAGTATGATGATAGGGAAACGGCTGTTTTGGCAGTGATGATTGTGTTGATCTCAATTAGTATTGCCAAAACCATCCAGCTTTATTAAGTGTTATTAAAAGTGTATGAGCGCCACTGGAAATCAATTTGTTTTTATTATGGTACCAAGAGGAACCAGTAGGTTTTATATTTAAATCTGGTTTATGAGAACCTTCACAGCTTCTCTACAATGTTCTTGGAACATTATCTTCTATAATTCCTTTTACTCCTAGGTTTTATTTTGACTTTATGTACTCGTAAAATGCTGTTTTGAAATCCCGTTTTCATTCATATTATGTTATTATGGTTAGTTGGAAAAGCATTTTGAAACCATTTTGCTTCTAGTAAATGTATAACCGACAAAGGACCAAATAGTTTTATAGTATCCTTTGCGAAGATAAATTGGATTTTTGGAAAAAACTGTGATTTCTTTCAATTACCATATTGAAATATAAGAAATCATTGAAGTGTGGAAAAATTAGTACACCAAATATTAACTGTAATGCAAATAAACTGTAGATTGGAGACCAATTTCAAAACCAACCACGATGCCACAGTAAAGTTCAACAGTTGTGGCCATTTGGCCTTATGCTGGTTTTAATGGCAGCCAAGCAGAGTTATGGATGTTATCAATTGCGTCACTTTGTACACATTTCAGCTTAAAAGATGCGTAGAAGAGGTGATGGTGGACACAACAGTTTTGAATGTAGTTTTATCAACAAAGCCGAGAGAAGTGATATGCGGCTGGAATAAAACTAAAATTGTTACTTGGGCTATCATCGACCAGCTGGAGACTATTATTTTTATCGTGTTGTGGATGGGCATCAACAATTATTATCAAAGAGCGTAACAACACGAGTTTTTTTATGAAAATGTTTATATTTTTATATTAACCCATCTCCGTTTATTTATAAAAAAATATATCACTGACAAACAGACAAAACATATCAATCATTTGGCACAACAAATCATCGTCACTAACACATCTGAGCACACTGTGCCGCGGCGGGACAATTTAACTAAATTTTGAATCGTTTTCGACTCACTTTCGTCAATGAGGTAGAGTAATTATGACTAGGATTTACAAGCCGACATATCTAAGACACCGACTTAAATCAGATCGATGTTTCAGATATGTCGATTTGTCAATCCCAGTCATACTTACTCATATATGAGTGACTCCACTTTTGACGAAAGTGAGTCGAAAACGATTCAAAACTTAGTCAAATGGTCCTTCCATGAACAGTGGTGTCAGGAAAAAATCTCCGAAGAGACTTAGTGAGATTCACCAAAGAGAGCTAGAAATGTGCACCCGGGTGATTATCCCCAGAGATATCGTAACCTTGTCTACAACAAACAGTTGATTTTATATACTGAATGACGGCTCAGAATCAAATACAATCAGAATTTCTTGTGGTTGCTTAACAGAAATTTAAAAAAATAATTAAGAATGTTCAGTAGACTGATGCAAATTTCGAAATTTTTGCTCCCCTAACCTTAATCGACGCAAATTTGGGTCCTGATAGTCCCCAAAAAATTTGAATACATTTGGTTTTAATTTGGCTTTGCACACGCTATTCTAAACTTGTATGGGATTTAGTATGAAGAATCTCAAACTTACATTTACAGATCCCTAACATCTTGATATTCTGTCCTTAAACCAAATCTAATTAAGATTCATATGGTGTAAGTTGCCAACTATCAAAATGCCGAAAATACCTGACATGTAAATTTTATACAAAAATAGTTATTCAACAAATAAAATAATAAGAAATAAAAATGTACAATATATATAAAATATATAAATATAAAATATATAAAATTTATAATATAATATATATAAAAAATATGTATAAAATACATATATATATAAAATATATAAGATATATAAAATAATAGGAAAACAAAAATAAGAATAAAACATCATACCAAAAGTTTGTATTTTATGTTTTATTGAATAACTATTTTTGTATAAAATTTACATGTCAGGTATCTTCGGCATTGTTCAGTCATATAAACTTTCCACAATGCGAGTTTGAAATCCGGTTCAAAACCATTTCCAGTCATAACCGTTTAAAATGTTAACCTCCAAGAAAGGTTCAAAGAAAAACTAAAAATTCCTGAAAAAATTAATTAGTCTTAGAAAAAGTAAAACTATTAACATAGTATTTTTCAGTTTTTCCTACCTTCGCAACGTTATTTGTTTTTTTTTTTGTATTTTGTTTGACTCGCAGTGTTCATATATACTATTGGTTCCAGTCATTCGAAGAATATATTTTGCTCAAAAAATTTGATTTGAAAAAAAAAATAAACCCAAAATTTTGTTCTTTTCGTTACCAAATATAATCTGTGTTTCAATCAAATTCAGTACTCGAACTACTCACTACCTACTTACTGCGCAACTTATTCATGTTACGTGAGCTGTTGGTTATAATTGGATTGGATTGGATTTCTATATTTGCGAGACTTTCAGCCTTAGATTGTGCACGTCACCAAGGTACTCTAATCACAGGGACAAACCCAACAGAGCATGATCAATGGCGTTGCCTACGTGCGTCTGGTTATTGATTGGCCAATAGCACACGGTCACGGCGAACGCTAGTTTGATCGCCACAAATATGTATTTCAGCATTTTTTACTGGCCAATCCGCCGGTTTTCTCGAGGTGCTGTAGGTTTTATTTTGGATGCGGAACAATTAGCTTCCGGTGTCCGGTTCTGTACTGAAATGATGAATTTTATGATTATTACTATCTAATAGCAGTATACATTATTTCACTTCGGCTGATTTCCTCGTGAAAACAATTTGTGTATTGAAGGGTCTTTAATCTATTCAATCGATTCGTTTACAGTAGGCCTGTGCCCAACTTGAAAACACAGTGAAATTAAATGCAGATTGACCTTATGAAGTGAATTCGATTAATACATCAAATTGTTTTTCCACGAGTTTGATGTTAGTTTCTAAGTTTTCTTTTGCTGCGCAGCCTACCGAACCGGAAATGATGACTGGCAATTCGTGCGTCGTCGCCGCTGCTGCTACGTTTCTGACGACAAGCATTTGTCTCAACGTAGTTGGCGTTGTCATGGTCATGGTTTTGATTGTCAATGAGAAATGTCTGCTGCAGATCAGTTTATTTTTAGAAAAAAATTGTAGATTAATAACTTGAAGAAACATTTTGATCAATGACATCGTGATAGTCTTCGCAAAAAAAAACAATGAAATCAACCGTGAAATAAAACACCAACGTTTTCAAACTTTAATTGCTTTTCTCATTCCGTGCGTCACCAAATTTATCTCAATGACAGAATGATTTATGATGTTTCTCCCAAGCGTTCACAGCATGTGTCGAATCCTACATATTGTCTCACGATTAAAATTAGGATGCCGTCTGCTATCACGAATGAACTTGCACCCCGGCTCTGAAAATCGAAATGTCTAAATTACACACTTATGTAATGCCTTTGTTGTATTCTCTCGAACTCTAGCCCATCCGAACGTGAAACTGTTCGTGACCCAAGGCGGACAGCAGTCAATGGAGGAAGCAGTCGATCGGCAAGTGCCGATGGTGGTTATTCCGTTCAACTTCGACCAATTTGGCAATGGAGACAAAGTGGTCGAACGTGGCATAGGAAAGACGATCTGGATGGAACACCTTACAACCGAGAACCTACGGGAGGCCATTCTGGAGGTTATAGGAAACAAAAAGTGAGTAGAACTCGAAGTTTTCAGCGATAATCAAAGTTGAATTACGTCAACAAGTAGCACATTTAGAGGCAACGCAGGGTAAACACTTCAATAGGTATGATACGATGGTAAAGTTAGTGAAACACTCGTTGTGTTGGGAGGCACACTTACGCTTCTAACGTACCCCAACTTTTGAAGCGATTACTCAAGATGGATCAAGGTATATATCAAGCTTATCATACACCCAAACAACAGACCAAAAATCAGCTACATTAAATGCAGGGCAGTCATTAAATCGAGTTCCATGGTTTAGATTTGGGAAGCCGAAAAACCTGCGGCTAGGTCGAGGTTGGGGTTTACAATAATAAGTGTAGGAATGAGGAACTAGGGGTCTCACCGTTGTTTTTCAACAGCATATTAGTATTCAGCGATTCCACGGGAAAAGAATAGAGTTGAAAAAAAAAGTTGTCCGATTTTGCTCAAAATCGCTTGGTATGTTCTTCATCGAAAATAATAAGACCCGTATTTTCTTATTTTTTTATTTGGGTGACCATGTTCGATATAGGGTTACCAGAAAAATCGACATTTTTCGAAATTTTTTATTTATGAAAAATCATAACTTCTGAACCGCTGAATCGATTTCAAATATTTTTTTATAAATAGAAAGATTATTACTTTTTGTTTTTATTAAAAATATTTGTTAAAATAATTAATGTACTCAAATTTGCTAAAATGGTCAATATATTTGTTTTTTATGATTTTCAAAATGTTGGACCACAACGACTATTTATTTTTATATTTTTTAATTAAAATTCAATCATTTTTACATAACATATCAAAAAATCTCAAATTTTCATCAGCTTTTTGAGTTAAATTTTTGAAAATTTCAAGTTTTTTGCCTATACACACATGGAATGAGCATCATTTTCCATCACTTCAAAATAACTGCGGGAATCATTTCATTGAAGTTATCAAACTTATTCCTAATAAATTCATGATAACCATGTTTACAAATCTAGTTTCATTTGTGAAGTATTGTACCCATCAAAAGTATGGGAGGCTGGTCCAATTCTGACCCCATTAAATGTAAGAACTATAAATCAGCCTCAAATTGTTTAAAAGCAGAGACCAACATTGCTAGGGTTTACTCAGCCATGGTTTACGCTATAACTGAAGCCACAATGGTCCGTTAGCGTCCAAATTCAGCATGAGTGCTCATAAGGATTGCAGGGGCACTCATGCCGAATTTGAGTTGTAGCGTAAACCACGACTGAGTAAAGTTAACTCATATTTTGAATTATTCCACATTAGGGTCATTTTGAGTGAACCGAACCGAAACTAGAATACAAATTTTTTTAGGGTGTAGAACATTTTTTCTCAAATTTAGTCAATTTTGATGTACAACAAACACAATTTCTCCGACCAATGCATTCTACGTTGAAATTCTTTGTGTAATGAAAGCTTTCCATTGGTATTATTAAAAATTTGGCTACCAGCGCTGTCTCAGAGAATCTTGGGAGGTCGGAATTGGCCACAGGGTCGGGATTGGACCAGGCTCCACTATATTGAGGAATTGGAGCTCAAAAAAGCTTTAGACTATAAGCAAGGGTTTTCTCAGATTACCTTCAATTAAAACTCAGCATTTAATTTGATTATTTAATTATTTTTATTTTTCATAATTCATCAAAAAAAAAAATTACAAAGCCAAATTCTTACAATTTAACGCACTTTTCTTCATCTGAAAACGAAAACTGTTTCACGATAATGTTATTTTCATTTTGTGGCTTAAAGTAATGAAACGATTGTGTTCCAGAGATTTGTTTAAAAGGAGTACAACGGTTCTTTATTTCCTTTTTCATTGCATTGTAATCTTTTTCCGAGAAAAACAAGTAATATATTTTGGAATCTACTTTAGAAACAGCCCAAGAGTAAAGTTCGTATGCAGTTGTAATATGATGGCCTTGTAAACTTGCTTTTGAAGCGTTTCGCTTTAGAACGCCTCTTAAAGCGTCACAAGGCCCTTTTCCATGGCAAGTGGCAAAAAAGTTCCACTCTGCATTAAGACCGAAGTCCTTGTACATGTGGCACAAATTGAAAGCAGTCATCTTATTTCTGTATTGACTGCCTTCATTAGAAAAAAAAAATGGATATTTTTCAGGTGAGGTAGCTTTTTTTAAATGAAATTCACACAATTTGTTAAAAACAGCCGAACAGCAACATGGTTATGTTTAGTAAATTCTGCGATTGCTATGAAGCTTGTAAACTTTAAATTTTGTGCTTCATCCTTCTAATATATGGCAAAAGGATGGATTGTGCATTGAGCGTTTGCCCTATGAAAACCTTGTATAGCGTCCTGAATAACAAAAGAGTAATTTTCAGAAAAGTCAGCAATTATAATGCAGTCAGTTGCTTCCAAATTAGTTTTAACTTGTTTTAAGTAGTTAACTTGTTGCTCTGCAATAAAATTATGCGGAGATAATTCGCTTAATTTTTCTAAAAATGTTTCCACAAACTCTTCTGCATCCATTCGCATTGAATTTAGTTGACAACGATCTGTTTGCTCCCATTGTTTAAATTCTAAGGAATCGATATTTTGAAGAAAATTCATCAGGTCATTTTCCAGTGTTTGCGTACCCAGGCAATGATCACAGGTTTTCAACCAACATTTCTCTGTAGGATTTCATGATACGTTTTAAAATGGTTAGGAATAAGTTTCTTAACCTTAAGGGTTTTAAACATTAATTTAACATTCTGATGATAAATGCATACGCAGACAGTATGCGTTACACTTGAACCAGCCAGAATACAATTTTTTGGGCGGCTACTGAAAAACATTGAAAATCCAATTTAAAAAGTAGGATATTGCTTTTTGAATATTAAACACGGTTCGGAAACGGTGAGTTCTTGAGTTTTACATTCTAGATTAACTGCACTTGGAGTTGCTGGCTCGTTTTCTTTCTTGATAAAGCGATAAAGTCTGCAATAGCAGGTATTACAAAAGTAGGAATAGCTTTTATCCAACTTTGTTCTCCTTTTCACTGCATAACCATATAGTTTAGGAGTAGGTTTCCTGTAACTATTAATCTAAACATGGCAATTTGAGCAGTCGTGCTTCATTGTATTAAACGTTTAGTAAGGTTTCAGTTCGGTTCACTCAATGTGGATTAATTCAAAATATGAGTTAACTTTACTCAGTCGTGGTTTACGCTACAACTCAAATTCGGCATGAGTGCCCCTGCAATCCTTATGAGCACTCATGCTGAATTTGGACGCTAACGGACCATTGTGGCTTCAGTTATAGCGTAAACCATGGCTGAGTAAACCCTAGCAATGTTGGTCTCTGCTTTTAAACAATCAGCCTCAAATTTATAGTTCTTACATTTAATGGGGTCAGAATTGGACCAGCCTCCCCTACTTTTGATGGGTACAATACTTCACAAATGAAACTAGATTTGTAAACATGGTTATCATGAATTTATTAGGAATAAGTTTGATAACTTCAATGAAATGATTCCCGCAGTTATTTTGAAGTGATGGAAAATGATGCTCATTCCATGTGTGTATAGGCAAAAAACTTGAAATTTTCAAAAAATTTAACTCAAAAACGGCTCGAAGAAAATTTAAGATTTTTTGATATGTTATGTAAAAATGATTGAATTTTAATTAAAAAATATAAAAATAAATAGTCGTTGTGGTCCAACATTTTGAAAATCATAAAAAACAAATATATTGACCATTTTAGCGAATTTGAGTACATTAATTATTTTAACAAATATTTTTAATAAAAACAAAAAGTAAAAATCTTTCTATTTATAAAAAAATATTTGAAATCGATTAAGCGGTTCAGAAGTTATGATTTTTCAAAAATAAAAAAATTCGAAAAATGTCGATTTTTCTGGTAACCCATATGAATGGTACAAATAAATAAAAAATACGGGTCTTATTATTTTCGATGAAGAACATACCAAGCGATTTTGAGCAAAATCGGACAACTTTTTTTTTCAACTCTATTCTTTTCCCGTGGAATCGCTGTATTACTGCCTGTTATGATACAATCAGAGTGGAATTACGGATGAGGGAACGAGGTGGATGAGCTAAAACGACAGCTAAGAGAGGATCAAACGAATACTTCGATTTGTTTCAAAAACTCATAGATTACCCATACAGTCCAGCTAACCCAGCACATCTCTTATGTCTTCCTACTCTGGTTTCTCTCAGGCCCGGAGGGATGTGCAAAGATCAGGTCTGGCAATTTCGTAATCGAGGCAATATCAGACAACGTGGTAGATGTCCTGATAATCTGCAACACAGCCGCATTGATTGGTGTCTGAGAGCATTAGGTGGCACATTACCTTGATTAAATCCCGTCAAATGTCCGACCAACTAAACTACGATTTTTTCGATACCTGTGGGAGCATTGAAATTGATCGCAGGAAGCCGTGCTTTGAAAAGGATGTGTTTTGTTTTTGCTGCGTCGTTTTCGCGAAAAATAAATCAATAGTTCGTAATTTAACTTAAACTTACAGTGAAAAATAAAATATTCGTATGATTTGGGAAAGACGTAGTGAATATAATGAATTCCCTCCCGAAATGTGTAAGTGTAGGTAGTATTTCCACATTTTTTGGTTTTTTGTGCTTCGCCCCGGTACCCGGAAAAAGGGTTACATCAGCTTAATTTTGTTTATTAGTGGTAGTATTGTGACATCCGGACATAAATGATTTAGTTTGAGTGTTTTTTTTCGGTTTGTCGCGAGTTAATCAATGTTTATTAGAAGTTTTGAAGATCGATATAGAGTCGCTTCATTGCGGGGGTTTTGATTAGGAAAGGTCCATTAATTTGTTCACGCAGTAAGCGGGGAGGAGGGGTTCGGGAAAACGTGACAATCCCTACAAAAAAATTTGAAGGTCCATTCAAAAAACGGGACAAGGGGGGGGGGGGGGGTTTAAAAAAAGTCACATACTGCGTGACGTAATTAATGGACGTTCCCTTATTGGCAGATTGTGGAGTGAAAAAAGAAGACCAATGCATGTAGAAAACGGCCATTTGCTAGTCAGAACGGCCCATTTGCTGGTATTTAAGAGCGCTGCATAACCAATAAAATACTTGAGGATAATACCATAAAAATGTTCCCACAATGTTATGCCTCCTGTAAATGAGTCCGATTTCTTATCACCCGGAATCGAGGAAGGACCCATACCATGGAGATGGTGTAAGAATTTTTGAAAAGAGTATTCAAAATAGATCGTATTTCACTTACGAAACTTACGGCCTCATTGAACGTTTATCCTCAAGGAAAGGGTACTTGGGATGCAACATTTATGAAGACTTGCTGGAACAATATTGCCGGTCAGGTTAGCCAACAGAGAATTCAATATATAATGAATGGTTTTCGAAGAAAAATTTGAAATTTCATCAAATCCAAATAGCAATGATTTTTTCGCTGTTTTCCCTCTAAAGTGCAATAAATAACCTTCAATTTAAGTAATATGGCTCCGAACTAAATCCATTTTTTTGCGCAAACATTGACCATGTTTTGAAGCGTGCTTCTGCATTTGCTTCCAAAGTTGGTGAAAATCCTGGTTCATTGTTTTTAGGGGGAGGGGCTAGGGGTGAGATAGCTCTACTTTGAGTTGCTTTGATGCACCGAGTAGCTCACGAGTAACTCAGTATAGCATAAAATCGAATCAATCTTCATCGGTTGGTATCGGTTCCCAGGGTTTCCGAAAGTTTGACTTCCAATTTGTTTGAAAACATTGTGGACATTCTGCTAATGGCACTAGAAGATGGCACAACGGTGAGTCTTATTTCACGACTATGAGAGTTCAGGGAATGTTTAATATGTGATACGTGATACTTTTCTAAAGTGCACTGATGAGGCATGATAGCTATGTATAGATTGGTAATTTGCTAAACATCGATTGTAGGAAGCTTGATGCTTGGGTCGAAGTGCAGCGGGTTGAGCTCGTTTGTCTTTTCTCCTGCCTTTGTTCCAAAGCACCAGTTCATAGTCTGACCGTATAGCGGAATTATGCTGCATTAGCAAATAGCAGGTAAAGCCAAAACTGATGGTTTTATTCAAAGTATAACTTAATTGGAGATATGAAAATAACTTCTCGAAAAAGGGCAAAGCCTTACACGAATAATATTAAGTTTGATATCATTTTGTACGAGCCTATCAGATATGTAGTTTGAGTGAATATGAATTGTTTTCAAAATTAGAGTTAAATAGAGAAAATTGAAAACATTGAAAACTGCAGTGTACATGCTAGTGTGCAGAGCTCATGTACGTCGGTTGGTTTGGCAGCTGCTGTGAAAAAACAGAGATAAAACAAATGACAGTGCTCGCCTGCTGAGCCACGATGGTTACTCGAGGTACCTCAAAAGCAACTCTGAAATTACACGCGATGAGGAGCTGTCTTGCCCCTTGGGGAGGGGTCTTAAAATGACGGTATAGTGCGATCACAGGAATGTGAACACGTTCGACAGCTTTTCGGAACTTTCATTCTCCTCATGCTTTGGAAGTTGCTTTCTCTAAAGCATTGGTGCAGTACTGTATCTGTTTTTAATTCTGTGACCTGTAAAATTATCAACACGTAAATACTGTACTCGAAAAAAAGAGACCCAAAAATAATAACCAAGAATTCAGTTTTGGTCACATTTTATTTAAGCTTTCAGGGAATAAACTACAACTTTATGATAAGATTCCACTTTCTTTGATTTATTGGACATTCGCTCCATGACCAAATGCCCTTACTCTGCTCTTGACACCACTCATAAGGTTTTGGGAAAAAGTGGGGCCGACTCCTTTTGTAAATTTTACCGACTTTTTCTTCTTCACTCTCTAATAATGGCCCAAAATTTCTCGAACTCAGCGTGTTGAAGTCCTTTGGTAACAAAAACTAAAAATTTATCTCTGTACTAGTCTAACAATGGCCGCACGTAGTGGCAAGACGGTATTACAAGTTGATCATTTTGTCTCATTTATGTTCGAGCACTGTCTTTACTTCAGGATCTAATGTTGACTGTGTTATGTAACACTTTCAAAATTGCTAGTTTACAGTACAGCATATAACAGAAAAATATTTCAACCCTTATGTGTTTGACAGGGTACCCGGGTACTTTTTCATGTTTTATATTGCGAAATTTCATAGTTCAGCTCAATAAAAGTTGGAAGGCAACTTTTTGCTAATAATCATTTCTAGATAAAATACTCAAAAGTTCAAAAGTAACAATTGTAAATAATGACTTAAAATGTAAATTTTCTGGAAATGCCAGGTTGATAATATCTATATCCACTACAGACGGGAAGGCAATAACTCCCTCTATGTGTTTCTGGTGCAATTTTGTTCGTGGGAGCAAGTAGATTACAGAAAAATACGCTAGATGTTATTGTTTATTGTTCTTTTGAATTTCCAGGAATGGATGTCAAAGTCTTTGGAATAATTCCTAAAAACTATGTCTATTCTATTGTGGGCCATATGCCGACTTGTTCCTGCAACGGCCATTCTGTAACAGGTTCTCTTGTGTCCATGAACATATATGGAAACCATAGCAATATGGGTATCAAAATTCATGAAATTTTTCCAGTAGGATATCCACGGACCTGTCTTTCCAGAACAGGTTCCCGTGGAGTCTCGAGTAGCCATGAACTTATTTAGAAGGAAACCTTGGCATATTGCCATATAAACCCATATTGAGTTTTAAAATCCATGGATCGCAGCAAGCCGTGCTTTGAAGCTGACGTGTTTTGCTTTTGCTGCGTAGTTTTCGCTTAAATAAAAATTCAAATTTGAAATTGAAGAAAAATTGGAATTATGAAATATCAGAGTGCTAAACATAAGACGTTGTGAAGTCAATCGATTCCCACTCAAAATGTTTGTTCAGATCGATTGTGCGTCAGTTTTTTCTCATCTCTTGTTTTTTAGTGCTTCGCTCCGCACCAGGACGAGCTTTTTTCATTGGATAAGGAACTTGGTGAGGTCGTTTTAAGTTATAAAAAATGTATCTTAACTTTATCCACGTGCCGGCGTCGGTGGTGTAGTGGTAAACGTGACTGCTACTGGCACCCCAGTGGGTCTGGGTTCAATCCCAGTCGACGTCGGTGGTTTTTCTGAGGCGAAAAAATCTGATCACGTCTTCCTTCGAAAGGGAAGTAAAGCCGTTGGTCCCGGCTCATAGTCATGAGTCGTTAGGTAGGGTCCAGGTGTGGTGGAGTCGTCTCCCTGACGTCGATGATTGTCACCATGTGAGGAAATAGGCCGACGGAAAATAAATAAATAAATAAAAAAAAATATATCCACGCCAGAATCAAGAATGTTTATTTTTGATTCAGGAAGTTATAAGTTCTACACAAACCTAGCTGTCACCTTCAATCTCCAGGGCTTACAATGTTTGCACATCGTGATAACGTATAAAGAAATGTAGACAAGTTTCTTCCATAAAAGCCCTGCCGGATAGTGGGAGATTGATTGTTCACCAAGGGGCGTCTCACATGAATTCGATTGAATATATTTGATAAAGCTTACTCGAGTTATTCGAAGATCATCAACTTCAATTCGTTGAACATTACTGCACAGAACATGTGACGCAGTAGTCGTGTTTAGCAACGACTTGACTTTCAGCAACGTCAGGCGTCAGCTCAAGGTCAAATTTTCAACAAGTACTATTCAACTCTCATTCTTCCACTCAAGGTTAAGTTTAGTTTATAATTCTATGACGCCGTATACAAGTACCTATGAATGTTTTAGTACAAATCGCGAGATGGTAGTTTCTATTAACACGCCGTTCATAAAGTAGAGCAAAAAAGATAGTGATAGCTTTGCGGTTCGAGATATTGAAATAAAATAAACGCTTTTCTTAAATAGTATCTTTCTATACGTTCGGTGTATACGATGTTTTATTTGTTAATTATAGAGTATTCAATATAATATAAGGTGAAGATGTATAAATGACTTGAATCGTTTCAGTTTGTTTGGTTGGCATTTAAATTGGCTCGTCTCATTTATGGTGTTCTATACCGGAGTAACCTGACCGTGGATTGACGTTTCCCAACAGTAACCATCCATATAAGCGTTTCAATTTTTATGTAGTAGATTTTTCCATCATCTTCCATTACCGCAAATGTGTGCTTGAGAGTACTGGTTGGGTTTTTAAGTTTTAAAGAGCCACTAAAACTACGGAATAATCGGGTAGCTAAATAAACCATTCTAGCTGGCGATTCTCTATAGCCAGGAAGGTTAGTGGAAACTGTTTCTGGAAATACTTCTTCTGCTTCGAGTTCCGTCCTGCATGAAGATATAAAGTCGTCGCTATGAGTCGAATCTAATTAAGGTTAGGAAATCAATTTCACTGTGTTCCGTTTATTTGTGGTTAATTGCGGCGGTTCATTTAGCTGTAAGTAATTATCGACGAGCTCGATTCCTGTAGTCACAAATTCGAATGCAGAATTTCGGGTATCAGTGAGGTTCCTGCATGAAACTCCAGTGTCGTCACTATGAGACGCATCTGATCTCAGGATCAGAAGATTTTTCCGCCGTATCTAGTTGGACATCTGTGGCTGGTTGGTTTAATACTTCTGACAACGATGCTGACAAACTCGAATTCATTATTTCGGAGGTTTGTCCCATCGAAGAATTGTTGTTCGTCCACAGGTATTCCCAGTCGCTGCAACAAGGTTGAAACAGCAATACGTGCATTCTCAATATGGCCTTCTAGCTTTTCGTCTGATGGCATAGGGTAAACGTTCAGTTCTGATTTTTCTTTGACAACTCTTTCAAACGAGAAAGTTTTACCATGTTTGTATGCAAAAGTCATTTTGATGTTCGCATTTCTGATTCGCTCTCCAAATTGCTTCATCGTAAATTAGTTGCTGTATCACCCATGCCGGTTGAAGATCTTAGATGACCAAGTAAGTCTTCGTCTGCTTGACTAACCAGGCCCAAGGCTAAGAATAGCTCGGGAACATTTTGTAGACGACATTTCTTTACCAGCAACACCATTGCATGAGCGTTTATTTCTGTGTCAAATTACCATAACGTGATTTTATTGAATTATGCCAACCTTGCAGGAAAAAGAGTGCAAACCTAATATTGTTCAAACATTACTTATATTGAATATTTTATCTTTATAAAGTGAGGAACACAAACCATATTTTGAAAATTCGTTCTGGTGGCTTTAACTTTCATTTATTCATTCATTAAATGCCATTTAAATATTTGACATCGCTCTTAACAGTAGACTGTGCCGCTGGAGCCCTGTAAATGTTGTTCAAGATAATCAATTGCTTCCTTCTTCATGATTTTTTTAGATGGATTGAATTTCATACGATCACAAGGATTTAAACCATTAGCCACTAATGTATGCTTGTCCTTTGAGTGTCGCTCACCAAGCTGTTGCAAGTGGGCTATTGTAATCGTTATAACACCCTGTGAAATTGATAGTTAAATGAATGATTTTTTTGCCAATTGTAGCTTTATCACCTACCAATTTTCATACTGCCGTTAGATTTGAGTAAGCGGTTTAGTATTTTATTGCATAAGTGTATCGTATCTTTCACATACAGTGGTTTGGTTCCTTCATCCATGATAATCCACTATCCCCAATGCGACGTTTCAGCTTGGGGCCTGTTCATAAACCACGTAGATAATTCTTGAACATCTCGAGCCATTGCTTCCTCCATACAATTCCAATTTTTGTAGGAGCGTACGAACCCCTCCAGTCTACGTGGTTCATGAATAGCCCTAGGAAAAAATCACTGACATGTTTCAAAACCTGGATCGCGCATTAAGGAGGATATACAGTTAGAACGAGAAAAAAAACTCATTTGTGAAAAAAAAATTCAAGAGGAAATTTCTACTCAAATCTATCGAAATGTGTATCCAGTATACAAAAATATTTTTTTCAACAAAATGGCGGCCGTTCGTGCTAATCCAAAAACATTACAATAATTATATCTACAGTTTGTAGATAAATCGAAAAAAAAATTTAAAAAAATATATATGAACTTTTGGCGTAACTTTTTTGAAAAAATACACATTGTTTTCGGCCATTTCCTCACACTTTTCCATATTTAATAATAAATATTACAATAACTTTTAGTTTGTAATACTACAATTAAGAAATCCTATAAGTTTCAGCTTAATCGAATAATCAGTATCACCATAAACTCCATAAATGCTGTTTTAATAAAAACGCGTTTAAAGTTTGAAGTGTTCCTCTATACCTGCTACACGCGAAAAAGGCGAAAAGGCGCGAGAAACACTTGGAGTTCGAATTTCAAAAAAAAGGGTTTCAGGAGCGTATTGTAGAGGTAATTTACTAACTTTTAATGCAAAAAAAAATTGAATTTTTTGGTCATTCTAACTGTATAATATCCCCCCTTAATTCACGCATCGGTTTTTCACGTTCACATGCAGCACTTTTCATCGCCTAATTTCGTTGCGTTTCGTTGCTAACAGATAAACAAAACAATGAAATTGACCGTGCTACTAGATCGATCGAAAATTGCAAATCGTGGAAATCGAGATTATTCACTTTAAATTGACTGCAATCTGATTCAAATTTGCTGTGCTCGATATCAGTGAGATACCCCTAGTTGAACACACA